>JPYR01000080.1:131553-185808 GCA_000775305.1 Belgica antarctica | reverse complement strand
CTTACAAACTGGCGAGATTTATATGCTGGCGAGATAAATATCCCTTGCTCTAATGGACTTTTGAGCACACTGTGCTGGTAGCGAATTTCATGTCAATCTCTGTTTGCCAAAGCATTTTTTCTCGTCGGCACGAAAAATATTTAACTGCGCTTATTTTTTTGACTTTCCGATGAACTCACCGATAAAGAAGCTTCTCGATATTGCAATATTTCTGCTTCCACAATCTTTTATCCGGGAGTCTCCAGGGCTTAGAGTTACCAAACAGATCATGGAGTTTTCGATTCACTTTCATTGATGACCTGCTTTAATTAAATTGATATTATAATAACTTGAAAATGTTGCAAAACGCTGTTTAGCTGTATTTTCGCTTATTTGTGTACAAAATTGCTTGAAATGTGTTAAAGCTCAAGATATTAACTTCTTCGCATGAAAATTTAACAAACTGTTCCAAGTAATTTGAAGCAAATACTAGTATTTACACGCCTAACTTCTCTTATCACTCTGTCTGCAACGAAATAACAAGTTTGCTGATAGCTTCGAGTAAACATTCATTAAATCACTTGTTTATCTTTTTAAACACTGTTTGCATTAAACTTAAATTCCAACACATTTTTACAAGTTGATGAACCAGCAAAGATGAACATCAAAAAGTTAACGTGACTTTAAACGAGATTCTTCATCAAATTGAAGGTCAACTTGTGGTGAAAGTGCAAAACACCAGCAACAGTGTAGCTTGTACTTGAAACATAAAGTGAAGATCGAAATCAATCATTTCACAATGACTTCACAATGTTGCCCAAAGTGCAACCAATCGCTCATGATCTTCATAGATCTAAGGAGATTTCTGTGCCAAAACTTGACGTGTCGATAAATTTTAAACCAGAAACAAACTTTTGAAAGCTTCAAACATTTGTTAAACCTATCCAATACGACCGAGTTTATGAGTGAAGCGACTTGGTTATTACAAAACCAACATGCAAACTAACAAAATTTCTGGTAAATGCGTGACTTGTGCAATTTTCCATATATTTTTCTTTTCGTTAATTGCTCAATAACAACATTTCAAATGCAATTAAAGCTTCAATGATTTTTGCAATGCATTTAAAATTTCATTTGCGAGATTTACTGCGGATTATGTAAGTCCTGGAGCCGGGGATGTAATGCAACCCATCGCTTGCTCGTGTGGAATTGACATGTCTCGGTTACACACTGGCGTGCATGCATATCTGTATTGACATTTATCTGTCGATCTGATCGGCGAAAAAGCATTTGTTTTCGCATCCAGATGTTTGTGGTCGAAGAAGTGGCCAGACACGCCAAATCATGTCGGAGCTTGTAAGATGATATTGTCGCTGCTGACGATAATCTTAATACCAGAAAACGACTGAACCCTTGTTTAACCCTTGTCTATAACGAAAAAACTACAGAAGTTCATTAAGCTATGAAAGCTTCAAGTAAACAGGTTCAAGGTCGCCTTTCTCACGAAATCTGCCGGCGGAAAAGTTGTATCGGCATTGAACATCGCAACCGCCGAACGTTGAAGTGATTAAGGCCGATTCCATCAAAAGGAACAAACTCAGTTGAAATCGTGATAAGACCGATGCGAACAATTACGACTTCGACGTGATGATGCGTTTAGAATCTCACCCATCCGGTGTATTGACGAACGTGCCCAATGTCAAGAGGTTTTCGGTCGCTTTGTCGTCGCTTCAAGGAAGTCATCAGAAACTGTTGTATGAATAGCGAATTGATTTACGGCATGTAAAGTGTGTTAACATCGCGGCGATGATGGAACAATGAAAAATGTCAATAACTGTGAAATTTTTCGACCTTCTTGCATAACGATAAGAAGATTTTTTGTGCTGGTGATGAAATGTGCTTGAAGTTGAGTTCATTGTTCGAAGTATAATTTGAAGGAACGATGAACTGTGAATGTGGGAACATCTAGAGAGACTGTCACTGCATATTTGTGACTTTAAAAATGGTTGGCATGAAGTGAATGCTGTTTAATACCTTTCTGATTGAGTGAAAAATATGCATTCATCTCTTGCGATCGTCCAAGCGTCAATTTCACCCACCAGACATCACGCTTGTACCATTCTACGTTAACAAACCTTCACAAAGTTCATCAACTAACCAACATGTTTACAGCACTCATGGCTAAACCAAAACGAGCCGTTTCAATTTAAATGAAATTTAATTACAGGAAAATTACTTCCCCTTATCGCATTTGAGAAAAACAAGCGTTAAAGACGCTTTGGACAAGTGAAAGAAAGTCGGCAAGAGGTGAAGTGACGGCTGTTGGTGTTATGGAATCAAAGCAGCGTTGTAAAGAATGCATGCTAATAGAAAATTACATCATAATACGCTTTGCAGATAAATTTTCGATCAAGATTTAAAGAGAAGTAAGTGATGTAGAGACGAAGCCATTAAATTACATTAAATGCTTGAAGCATACAGTCGATGTTCGAGTCACGACTATGCATCAAGTTCAATCAACATATCTTTAAGTTTCATGTCTTAATTATTTTCTGAAATTCACTTTCGGTCGATCGCGATGCTGGAATTGAAATTTCTAATGATGCATTAACATGGAATTAAATTGAGCAATAACTCCTTGTGTAATTGAGTCTTGTTCAAGATCATCTCGCAAGAGGGAAGCGTGAAGAGGAAAATAAAAAAGCGAAAAGATAAAAATTCGATCGCATTCAAATCGCATTGAAATGATCTTGAAAGCAATCGAAGAACATTTTATCGCTTGTGTTCTCCGTAACGGTAGATTAGTGATGGCAATTTAATGTGAAGGGCTTTGGAAAATGTCTCGAGCATCAAACTCACGATGCTTGTACCTCCTTGAGTGAGAATTGAAAATGAAAGCAAATTGAAATCAGCCGAAGAAGGAAATGAATTACCGCAAAGATAAGCTCGTTATTTATAATTAAAATCCTATTAATCAATTTTCATGCACGGGACTGATTAACTAAGCTGAATATTAGTCCACTTAAGAGGGTGCAATAAAACACGCGAGCAAAAAACTTTCCATCAGGCCGTGACACTGTTTAATTAGCTTGACTTCAAATTATCTACGAGGGAAATTGAAAGTTTTTGATTTTCCGGCTGAGGCGACGACGATCCCCGGTCCAATTACAAAAATTCGATTAATTTTTGTTCATTTTTCATCGGTAATTGAAGAAAGTTTCAAGCACAACATAAAAACACAGAAAGGGAGTTCAAGTGTATAAAAATAAATGAGACGGGCGGGAACCGCTATCTTAGCTTTTTCCTTTCCGTGTGTGAGAATGCAGCTTGTGGACAGTTTAAAAAGGGAAAATCGATTCATTAATTTCCAATAAACAATTTAAGTGTTTATCGAAAGTTGACGCAACGTCGCAGCGACTGATTAATGACGAGAAACCTATTCGGAAACGATATTCAATTTGTTTTGTTTAACAAGACCATTTCTTTCTTTTTTGTTTGCCTCATTTAAATGAGCTTTAATGATATGTTGAAGCACGTCAACCCGAAACTTAGAGATATTATGCAAAATAACATTGACTCGGCTTCAAGTGTTAAGCAACAGAAATAAACTCTTGTTGACTTGGAAGCAATGTGTTATGAACTTTTGTTGAAACATCGATCTTGACAGCAGAAACATTGGGTTTGACAGCTTTTGCACAGCTTTAGAATCGCTACAGTTTCAATGCGTCTCAAACATCAACTCCAATGCTTAATTGTTCCGATTCTTGAACGTTTTGTCCAAAGTTTTTCTTGTGCAGTTTTCTTTTTCAAATTCTTTCACATTCCACGATCAATACGCATCTCTTGAACCAGGTTCAGGTTACGTGCATAAACCTTTTTAATTACAAACGCAGCCTTTCTTGCATAATGGATTTTTACATAATTAAAACGATGACTTTTCCATTACGTTGTGCGACAATTTTAATCTTGGGTTTCACTTTCCTATGAATTCGCGGATAATTAAAAATTCCAATAAAGTACTTTTACGAATTTCATAATGTGCGGACCTAAACAAATCCATTGTTTCTGCGAGTCGAGAGAAAAGACTTAACAATGAGAAGAAGAAAGCATCACCGACGTCAACAAATTAAAAGTCTTTTGTTAATCTCTAATAAAACCGCTAAATTATGCAATAATATAAATTGCATGCATCATGGAGTTCGAACAAAAGAAAAGGCTCCAAGACGAAGCATCAAAACTATTCCATTTAAAATACCAAAATGCTTAATTAAAAACAAGAATTCCAGTCGTCTCGTGCTTGTGACACTGCTGCAACGACCTCAAAAAAAATAATTAACTGCTCAAGTGCCAACATGTTGGCTGAAAGTAGGTTTCTGGCCCAAAAGGGTTTTCGCGAATATTTTATGTTGATTTATTTTCAACCAGCATAACTTGGCAGTACGTATCAAGGCACAAGGTTGAAACGATTAAAGTAAAGCTGAAAACATTGCCACTTAATCGAAAGGTCTTGATGGGAAAACATTCTATGAAAGTTCAGCGCTTTGAAGTGGATTAAAATAGTTTTTGGGTTGTTCAGAGTTTGGGTGTTTGGTGCAGCGTAATTAAAGCTTAAAACTGCTCGAAACGATACCGAACAAACTTGCAACAATATCACAAATCATTCCGGAGATTGAACTCAGTAATTTGGACGCTTGCCAAGAGACTTTGGCATGAATACACTGCCGGATGAAGTTTTTCTCTGTTTTGTTTCATGTGATGCAATGCTATCGAGCAGGCAGCATAATCAATTTATGAAAATAAACGACTGTCAAGTCCACAGCCAGTTATTTATAAATTATTGTTCAATTTCGTTGCGGAAAACTGCAGTAGAATCGTTCTTAAAAAGTATCGATTAGAAACTAAAAATTGGATTGTGCAAAGCTGAACATTGAACTCTGGCTTGTTTTGTCGCAGAAACTTTGTTGAGCTTAAACTTTTAATATCATTTAGACACCAGCGAGACATGTCTGTTGCATGCGTTGCTGTTTCTCAAAGCTAATTAATTTAGTTTGCCGCTAGCAATACAAAGGACGTTTGCGCTGAAGGCCAGCCAGTAACGACAGAGAAAGAGTTGGAGTGAAGGAAAACTTATTAACAGGAAAAAAAATTCTTGAATGGAAGTTGTGAAAAGTTTTTACTTAACCGAAAGGCTTTGAATGAAGGGTTAGGGTAACCGTTTATCAAATTTTGAGGTTACTTATAAAGAATTCAAACAGATTATTATGTTAACTTTACAGTTTTAAGGTTGTTTTGAGATTCTTCGATGATTTTATACACATTAACAGCAACTGACATAGTCCCTGCTTGCAACGCAACCCTTTTTTGCTTATCCAGAATTTTTCATTCCTTCACCCTCGCCAACATTTCCATTCGCACAGCAAAGCCAAATTGCTTTCCTTAAATGCAATCGCTACAATATCTCATTTGTAATTTGATTCCTACATGGCCTTAGGCCCTCGAAAAATCGATACGATGATGATTATTACTTTAGATTCGCTTCTTTGAAGGCTTCACTGGACAAAAGGGAAGAAAATTGATCGAGAATGAAACAAAAGCAAATGTTAAGTGCTGGTGATATGCGAAATTTATATTTTCTTGTAATTCTCGAGGGGTGAATTCGCATGAGAAACAGGGGCGGCCGTTGTATGAAGCCCGATCAAGATTGTTCTCCACTGCAAATCAGTTTTAAATAAATTATCTTCGTCCCGTTATTTACCACAAATTGTCGCTGTAAATCCTCAGCGCACATCTGGAACCATTCGCCCTCTGTCTGCCATAAATTATGTGACAGTGGCAGCCACAAAAAAGAGCGGAATGAATTCTCGTTTTGAGCCAACGTGTCGCTAAACGAATAAAAAGCACTGAAACAAGTGGTCCATTCTGTTCACGAATGCAGATACGGAGCTGAATCGATAGTCGAGTGGAATGGAAAGGTGGTGCCGAGTGAAATTCGCTAAAATTCAAAAGGCCGTTAATCCTACACAAATGTATTTCCTCTGCGATAGTGAAACCGGGTCTTTCAGATTTTTAAGCGAACCGCGCGTTTCCGACTCAGTTTTGGCAGTTGCCGAGCTTCGCTTTCTTTGCCTTTTGAATTTTTTCAGACTTCGAGGCAACTTCTAGCTTCAGGGCGTTCTTCTCCTCGGTGAGCTTCTTGTTTTCAGCCAACAAAATGTTGATTTTGGAATCTTTCTCCTTCGACATGTCATCGACGATTTTCGATTGGCTCTGCAGCTTCGATCTGTATGAAGTGTGAGGTTTTATTCAATTGAAAGGGAAAAGAAGCTGGATCTCACCTGTAGTGATCCAAAGACCGCTTCATATCCTGGTATTCGTGCTTTTTCTGGTAATCCCAGAAGCTTAGCGCTGAGTTGGAGACTTCGACGATTGTCTTCGGATTGTGACCAGCCAAGATAAGCTTCATGTGGATCTTGCTGACGTTCAGATTAGTCTCCATGATCTGGTGATCCATCAGAGGCTCTTTGCAAGCCAAACATCCAGCCGAAGTACTTGCCTTCATCTTCTCACCTGGAACATTGAAATTGAATAATTTTTCTTGTGGTTTCGAGTGATTTTTCGTACCGTGATCGACGCAGAAGATGTGCGAGCAGAAAGTGACGTAGGCCTGGTCCTTCAGCTCCTTGTAGCAGTCTTTGAAGTTGCAAGTGAGATGTTGATACTCCATTATTCAATTTTTATCGTGAGAATCGCGAGTTTTGACTTTGTTTACTTGGGGAACGTTTGTCAATGACGTCGACAACGAGATTCTTCTCAAAAAACCGTTAAATTATAATTTGCCACACGATGAACATTTAGTGGATGAAGCAGTCACTTAAATTGTTAATTGGAAGTCATTCACGATTACTTTCACTTGTCTAAATCCGCAAAGCGTGCCAAATCTCAATGCACAAATCCAAACTCGTTTCCATCGCTGTCAATTCCCGACGTTTAATCCCAAAATTATTCCACCCTCACAACTTGCTTCATCGCAAGCTTCATCAAATCTGCATTTAAATTACGTTTTGAAGCGTTCGAGATCGGCAGATCCACCCCGGGGCTTCGAAGACACGCAATCTAATGCGAGTTCAACGAAAGACAGAGAACTATCAGTAAAATTACATAAAATAAGCATGAAAACGAGGCATTCCAATCAACTTTCATTCACTCAACGATTTCTTCACTTTTATTGATTACAAATTGTTCAGGATTTTTAAGCAATTTTCTTGACTTGTTCCCCATCGTTGCAATCAACGTCCATCTTCAACCATAGAAAATCTATTAAGTGTCTCGATTGAAAGTGAAAACGCCTGCATTTCAATGAAAGCTTGCACTAATAGCTGAACAACTTATCTGTAAAAACAAATAATTACAAGTTGGCTTCATCAGCAGCCACGAAGACATCAGCTTTTATGACATCTCTGTTTAATGCATGCTTTTAGATGAAGAAACTTATGATCTGTCTCATCGATGTAAATTAATTAATCAATCAATCGATTCACGTTGCTAATGATACACGCGCGAACCGACATGCAAATTGAATTTTAAATTATGCACGTCCATGAACTTTGTCAACGTGTAGTCCCGCAAATTTCACTTAATTTCCCATCATTAGCCGAGAGTCAATTAAAGTTTATTGAAGTTGAGCCGTAAAATTTTCTTTTCACTGACAATAAAGTTGTAAATCGTGAATTATGCTTGAACATGCTGTAAAAGACGGGTAAAAGGCGGCGTCAATAAAGAAACGGATCTTTACATGGCTTCGTGCAGTGTTCGAGTAGTAAATGTGGTCAAGAGGCTTGTTTTTTGCTGGATTCTGCAGAATCATGACGCTTCATTGCAATTTCAAGCATACTTCAATGATTTATCTTCAATTTCTATCGGATAGGCAGTGTTTTCTCAAGGGCATCGACTGCAACAATAAAGTTCTTTCAATGCCGATAACCCAAATAACAATTGACGATTTCAAAGGTATTTTCAGTTTAAAATCGAGGATAAAGTCGAACAGCAGTTGAGTCTTGAAATTTGCAAAACTCGAAGAGAGTCGCTGGAGTTTGATTTCCAAGCAAATATTTTCCCAAACAAAGTGTAAAATTTATGAGATTCAGTTAATTGAATTGAGTTTATCTTCGATTGAAAAGAAAATCGTGTCGCTTTTTTATGTTTCCTTCGCCTTTTCTGCTCGCTGCAAAATGCTTTCGATCGAACGTTTCCGATTAACGAACGGCAGAAGGCGCAATAAAGTGAGAAGTTTCGTGGTGAAAGTTTTCAGAGGTCTGTTGGGTCAAAGGGTTTCTGCTTCAAGAACCGTAAGAAATCAGTAATGCTTAATTCCGATTCTCATTGAAAGCGAATGAACTCGCAGTTATGCAAGGCTACGACTACCTTTTCCAAATGCCCACGACTCATTGTTTATCCAATTTAATGACAGCTTACATTTCTTTATATTTGCATTCGGTGAACCGGCTACCTGAAAGTTTGTCTGCTTGCCGATCACGAGTTGCTAGCCAAACAGAAAGCAGCAGAAGTGAAAAACGATACATTTTAGACAAGTTTTCATTTTCAACTTAATGATCTCTGTGCAAGCTCTCAGGCTGGTGTCATTAGTTGTCAGCTATTTATCGACTTCTTCTTCACGAATTTTCATTTCCCTTTCATCTTACAATTTAATTTGAATGAATGGGAAAAGGCAGGCAACTTTATTGCATCACGTTTAAGCGTCGCTGTTTGCCATTTCTCCCATTTCATTTGGATTGATACTTCAGTTTGCTTAAAGTGAGAATTATTGGCCAATCAATTTAAAGCCCGCGAATTGTTGTTCGGTAAACAAGCAAACGATTTGAGGTTTGCGCCTAGGAAATTATAGATTTTAACAAAGATCCGTTTGTGATCCAACTTGCTTCACTGGCTGTGTTTTTTGATTCGCAAACCGTTTTCGTCGACTTTTAGCATAACAAAAGATCATTGGGTTTCCTACGAAGTTAGAAATTTTCGCCTTTGGCGCTTTGAGAACCATTTTCTATTAAATCCACGGAGAAAAACTTTCTCAACCATATACAACCTATGCCGTACAGGCATCTGACTTTATTTATGAATTCTTTCTTTATTTTTTTTTGTAAAAAGGTTTCCGCATTTGGGAACCATCCGGGGAGGTTCATCTGTTAATTGAAGGGGGCGGTGCTTTCCTTTTCAGGTCCAATAAACCTAAATAGCATGTCGTGGTGCCCCTTTATACACCACTGAGGTCTACAAATGAGTGAGTTAACGAATGGCGATGACATTAAAGTTTAATTTCATTAAAATCAACATCAATTCAAAAAAATCATGGGAAAATTTCTCATTCATAGGTAAACATAAAGCTTCTTTGTTGGTTAACATTTATGAACTCCGAACCAGGCTGTGAACTGTGTGATTTCGTTCCATGTGTCGAGTGTGGTAATCCGCAGTTCCAAATATGGATTAACCATGTTGACTTTGCTTGTGAAAAGCTCGTCCAAGGTGGTCATTTTTCAGCGGCTGTCAGACTTCCCATAAGCCGATGCCAAGCCATGTCGAATTCGCCGTTTTCGGCTGGAGTTTTCGGAAAGAAATGAAAGCGCAAAAGTAAGAGTGAAATGTCGCCGACAGCTGATAAAAGCCTGGTCAAGATTGTAATCATTTCACAATGTTTGTGCTTCTTAAGCCGCAAAACTTGTTAATTGAGAAAGTTTACAAGATCAAACGTGTGTAATTGGAAGGCAAACTATAAAGAGTCTCGAGGGGCAGACTTGCAAACTTACAAATTATCCTAAATGGAAACATTAATTTGATATGTGCCCAAGGCGATTAAACTAGTTTAAAACATTTCGCTGGTGATTATCAATCGCGAAAATAAAACGAAACAATGTTCGAGTGATAGTAAAAGTTAGGTTCGGATCGAATCAAATTATTCAAATTCAGAGTTGTACTGGAGAGTGTCACAAGAAGTTAAGGATTTTGAATATAAAATTCTTGGTTCTGATTTGAAGTTTTTGTACGAAATAAATCGATCGAAAAACACTTGAATTGGCGTAAACACATCAAAAACTCTGTTCCATCACTACCAGATGACCCCGAAAATAGAAAATTACTTCAGACAAAAGCAGATTATTGGCTAAAATGATTTGTTATGAACACAAATTTGTTTTTAGCCGGTGTTGGGTGGAAGCATTTCGACAATGATTTGAATTAAGCTTGTGGCATCAATGTGAGGTCAACGAAAATGATTTGTTCAGTCATTGTAGTCGCCCATTGGGTTTGACAATACTGAAAGTCTTTCTTCGGCGATTGTGAAAGAAATTAATTATTTTTGACAGGCTGGCGGCAGAGATGCCGTGACGTCTTCGATGATGCCGTGAGTGTTTGATCTCAGATGAGTTGCAGTAATAAACAATGAACGAAAATTGAAGTAGTTTGCAAGGTGATGCAATTTCAATTCATGGAATATCTCGGGAAAAGTCATCATAGTCACAGCGAGGTAAGCATTAAAACGTGGGACACAAAAGTTATCAAGAGTCAAGCATCTAATTTAGTTCATTGAGAATGGGCTGTTGCTGCTGCAATACAATTTTCTTACGCAATTCTAAAATTGTAGATTCAACTTCAATCTTTGCCGTTTTTAACTACGCCGCGCGCACAACACTGGACGGAAATCTCTAGTTTTTACCGTAATATTTTGAATAGTTTCACAACATCACCATCTCGAGATCAGCAAGTCGACGTCAAAAGCATAACATTAAATGAAGTCATTTATTTACATTTTCACGACTCGCGGTCGGTGTTTCGCAGTGCGCGAAAAGATAAAAAGCTGTGCAACATCGAGAAAATCACGACAAATTTATGTAAGCTAGTGTATGCGGTGACTTAGAAAAATGTAGAAATAATGGAAATTCTTGAAATATTTCGTAAGCCCTTGTGAATAAACCTGAAATTCTTCGTGTTTGAATTTGCCGAAAACAATGGCAGAGGTTTCAATGGCGTTATCATTTGATGTCCACCGAAAACCATGCAAGCTAATATATTTTAAAACATTTCCAAACGACCTTCCAACGTCGAATGAAAACAATTTTTAAATGCCATCACTGAAATGGTCTGAAAATTCGAAGAATTTAAGCCTATTAAGCTGAGAAATTGCCATTTTCGTTTCAGATACAAATAATCATTGCCACTCAACGCAACGACTGAAATTGCGCATATAAAATGTGTTAAGGTCGCAGAAGCGCTTTCAATGTTCGACTGAGTTTGCAAAGTGTCAAACACGACACCAGCAAACAAGCCTTTCTGATATAAATTTACGGCTTCATTTGAAAAGCAAACAGACTCACTAAAGAGTTCATGCTAGTGGTTCCCACCCTCTTTAACGTGTTTTTGATTTATCACAGTTTTGCACTTTGCTTTTATTTCTTGCACTCACGAACTGCTAGGTAGTTTAGTCAAAGATAAAATGTTCCAAATGAGATTATTAAGCCGGTTTTAAGTGGATTATAGAAATGAATTAAGTTAATTGTTGTATTAACCCTTCTATCATAATCACCGACCAGCATCATTTATGGGAAACATTACGGCTAAATTCTTGCCAATTTCATAACCGACAGGTTTACTGAAAATCATTATTTGGGAAACAATTTAATTTCTCTTTCTTTAAGAAATATTTCAACTGTAAAATCAATATGCCACTGTTATCTGTCGTCATTTACGCAAGCTAACGTAAGGAATTGGGGAAAATGAATTTCAAAAAATGTTTCTGGAAAGAAAATATGCGAGAGAAATTGAAAATGTTTCGCAAAAATATTTTTCATATGTGGAGAAACATTGGCATTAAAAAGAAAGACATGAAATTCCGCAATGTCCATTTTAAGAGCTGACTTGGCTTCGATGTTGGTTCGATGTGGGTTTGCTTTTGGAGAGAAAACTTCAATACTGTTTTTTTATTGTAAAAAATCAAGTTTTGTTAAACGTCTGAAAAGCTTTTTATAAACTTTGGCGATAAAATCTGAGTTTGCATTAAATATGAAGTAATATTCTAACTAGTGTTTGCCGAAAGCCGCATGGAATTCAAAGTTTTAAAACGAACAAAAATCTCCGGTTCAGATGATAAACGAGTTGGAACTCGTTTCGATGCCATCGTGATTCTCGACAATTCCAAGCCGAAATTCGAGATTTAATTTATACCAGCGAAATTTTTTCTGATGGAGTGTGAAAAAAGAAGCACAAAACATTTCTTAAAACGATTTCACGATCAATCGAATAAAAAGAACTTAACATCAACTTTCTTTCTCGCGTTTTTTAACGACATTAACGGAACTTTACGTCGTTTTTTTCCTTCGCCAAGAACATAAAAAGAAATTAGATAATAATGTCGGTAATTTGTCCGAGTTCATGACAAAAGAACTTCTCGGACAATAAGAAATTGTTCGCGTCGAATTTCCTGGGTCAGTTTTGTGTTATTTTGGCAGCATCATCAAAACTTGATCATTAAATCTCTTGGCAGCGAACTTCACATTCCAAGTTTCTCATGCTTTGGTGCTAACAAACGCGAAGTTTGATTAGAAGCAACTCGTGAACGCAGACATTTTATGCCTTTATGGAGATGTTAATTGATCACAACATCGAGTTGAATTTGGCGTTCTGAATTGAACTGCGAGGTAACTCAATTCAGTTTTATTGCCCAAACTAGAAATCAGATTTTGATTTCAGTGTCTAAAAGCCTTTCGCGAACAAACATTCTTTAAATCAGTCAACATGTAATTCAACGCAGTCAAGTTAATTATTTCTGCTTGATAAAGATTCAGTCAGGTGTGATCAGGTATCGCCAGCATAAAAATAGAATCGAAGATCAAGTTGCAATTTTAATACTTTTTGTGAACACGAAAATGTTCTTGAGTGATGTAATGCCATGAATTATAGAAAACTTGAAGTTGTACACCTAATTGGAAGTGATTTATGCGTGATTGCCTTCCCCCGAATGATGATACAGAACAGCTTGATAATTTATGGCGTAATTGATACCTGTTAAAGCAAACTAACGAAGCCGATGGAGATTAATTTCACTTAGCTTCTAAGTCGAGTTTGAAGGGCAAAGTGTTGAGTGAATCATTTTTGCTTCGATCTTAGCGTTGACTTCTTCTTTATTTCTCTTTTGTTCTCGATCGACGGTTTCGTGGTCTCATGTTCATAAGAAAATAATTTTTATTCCATTTTTCACGCTTCGTGATTTCACTTTTTTTCTTAAAAATCTTCTTTTCAAAACCACACACGAAATAGCGAAGAAGAAATGATGATGCTGTAATGAGGTTTTTGAACTGTGAGATACTTAAAAAAAGGCACGAATTAAAGAAGTTATTACGAGCTTGTTTCCGAGTGCTGAAATTTCTGAAGCTTCTGCTTCTTGTTAGATTTTCGGGTTCTTCGACTTGTCGACAACTTGGTTCGTCTCCATATTGGGATGCTTTGGGAAGTGAATCCAATAAAGAACGCCATGAAAATTTGCATTTGTTTAAGGTGAAACTTTCGTCCAACTGGTTCCATTGAGTTCACATGCAGTCTTCTTCTTTTGTTGCCAAAATAACCTATATGAAACTATACTGAACGAGTTTTATTTGACCGGCAAATTGGTTTTTGTTTGTTTTTTCAGCAAAAATCAACAACAGCGACCATTCCAGGCCATCGAAGATTGTGTTCGAATCCTCCGCACCTTGTTTCAGTAACTGTAACATCGGAGATAGTTGGTCATTCAGAAAAAAAATAAAACACGTCAGCTAGATTAAGTCGATGATTATGAGTTTTGAATACAAATGGCGAAGCTGTAAAAAATCGACACCGTTGATTAAAATCCATCAATTTATCCATCAAACTTTTTTGGCAGTCTTTTCAGCTCGATATGATTATCTGCCGCGTTTAAATTGCTGGTTTAAAAACATCTCCAGCTCACACTTTCCTTTCATACGATGTCAATCAGGCGCCTTTCTGCGCGCACATGAATCTCTTCTAGGCGCACTAGCTGTTCGTCGGTGGCTTGACAGCGTTTCTCGTGCTAGAATTCATTAAAAGTCGTAGCCGCCAGCCAAACCAGACCGTTGGTTCACCTAATCGCCCAACGTTTAACTACTTTTTGGACTTGTAAGAAAAGTCATGGGCTGTTGAAACGGAAACTCAAATGGAAATGAATGGAACCTCCATACACGGCGGCTGTGCTATAACAATAAAAAGATACGATGAAGTTTATTGAATGAATGGTGGATTGCTATGATTATTTCTTTATTTCGAAACGGTTTTTATTTCTTTCACTCCGCGAGACAATTCCTGTGCGCGCTATTCGCCCGACCGATACTTGCTTTATTAATAAAGTGCACTTAATCTGACAAATTTAAAACAAACACGAGAGTGAGTGAAAAGTCGAGCTGGGCGTGCTCGAGAGTCAATTAGGCAGCTTTATCACGTGTTAATGTGTTTGCGATCACCTCGGATTTAACGCTTTTAAACATTTATAGGAAATTGAGTGTTGCACGCACAGCTTTCGTTTCAGTGAGATGATAATGAAAAATTAACATTAAACGTGGAATCTTTGATGCCGCCGCCTGTAAGACGACAACTTATCCATAAACGAGACAACTTCCATAAACAACACTTCCTGTTCAAACGGTGTCGCTAAACGTTCATTCAATGACAAAAAATTACGTGAACGAGACGTCAAAACTCAAGTTTTGATTGATAAACTTCGACGCGGCTTCAACCTTGACAACATTTCGTTGAGCATGATGTAGAAATTCTTCTTTTTTGACGGTCAGCTGGGTTGTTTAATTAATTTCAAATTAGTGATGGCTTCAAAGTTGAAAATCTCCGCCGGCCTACGTGATCGCTAATTACTCAATTATCAAGTTGCTTCGCTGCCTCAAGAATTAATTTGAAACCGTTGATTTCGTCATCAAATGGTAACTGTAACTGACGACGAATTAATCAAGATCCAAACCGACTCATTATTGTCGTCATGCATTAAGCATTTTGAGTTCTAGCTTTTGTCATCTTCAGCTATTCTGCAATGAGACTTCTCTGCACTTTATCCACCGCATGCAACATCAATTATTTCGATCCATATCTTAAGAAATGGTCGTTATGAAAGGTCTCCCGAGCACGAACATGCTCATGATTACTGCACGAGTTCATGATGTGGCTTTTTGAAGAAGAAGCAGACCTTCAAAGTGGAACAAATGAGTCAGCGAGTGATGAAAAATGTTAAAAAGCCAGCAAATGATATTCTCCGAGTGCATTCAACTTTCTTACCAGCATTAAAAAAGATTTAAGACTAGTTTGTCGCCCGTCAGAGAATACGGCATGATCTTCAATGATTTTTCTTATTGTTTGGAAGACATTAGAGACATCTAGACGTGACCAGCCAAGGCGTGTTTGTCTAGGGCTGGGTGGCAAAGGTTGGATCTTGGATCAAACTCCTTTCTGGTTTATTGAGGTTTTACACGTACGTAAATAATTAGTTTCCTGATTGTTCATTGTTCAGCATGACCTTGACTTTTGGGCTAAATTAAAAGTGACCCAGGAAAAACCCAGCTTTTTAGGTAGCCGATCCTTTTGACCCTTTTTTATTCAGGTACCTTGAATGCATATAAAAGAAATGAGATTTGGACACTAACTATCAGTCTTGTTTTTAAGTTCAAGTTCAGAAGTTATCTCAGTGTTCTAATCGAATCTAGAAAGAAGCAATAATGGAAAATATCAAGAATTTAAACGACGAAGTTTTTGCCAGCTCCATAAAGTGGAGAATCGATCTCTCTCAAGGCAACGCAGCTTTCCTAGGAAACGACTTCAATTTGCCAGTTCTATCTCCATTGGTTCATGTTGATGGTGAAAACGATGTTGGTTGGCAGTTGGAAATCACAGAAATGTCGTTCAACGAGTTCCGAGGCACAAACGCATCGGCCATCCCAAGCGCCAACCATCGGTACTTCAGAGTTGAGTTGCACTTGATGCACGATCAGCTGCGCCAAAGAGAGTTCTTCTTGTTTGACATGTACGTCAACGGCCTCTACATCACTCTGGATCCAACACTCCGCGAAATCACATTCAGGGTACCGAGAAGTCACCAGGCCCTTGAGATTCTGTCGTTTGTCCGAATGTTGCGCCCTGTGATAAGGTTTGCACCGCTTGGTCGACACTTGATCCTTGACGATGATTCTGACGAAGAACATTTTCAACAGTTACAAGAACAGTTTGCACGTAGAGATATAAGGTTACCAGTTTACGACGATGTGTCGAGCGACGACAGTGGTGTGGGTGACAGCTATTAACACATACGACACACCAAATAAGTTTTCAAGATGAAGATTTCATTTTGTAACGTTTTTTTTCAATAAAATTTAAAATAAATTTTACGTGTTTACATTTGATTTCCAGATAACCTAAAAATTTTGTCTCAATTAAAATTGTAGTCGGTTGTAAAAATTACCAGAATTCTCTTAAACCTTAAGACTTTTAATAAAGAATGTTACAACAAACTTCGAATCTTACAAGTCACAAATAAGTTTTTGAAGCATGCACAATTACTTCCATCGCCTTATCTCTCGAAAATCTTTAATTACGCTCAAGAAATCAGCCTCAAAGTATGTTTTAAATGCTCGACACTGTTCCGCAGTCTTAAACTGCGTTGAACTTCCCCAAAGAACAACTCCATGTCCACCGTCGGATTTAACGGTTCTCAGAATGTTCATCATGTCTTCCTGACAAATTAAAAAAACCGATTTAAAAGCGAAATGGAATTAAGGCTTTTCTTTACCTTCTTCATCATTCCCCCGTCTGTGTATTGATATCGAATAAAAGGCAGATTTAAGAGGCTGGCATTGCCGGTCAAGTTTTTGATTCGCTTCGATTCATACATTTTCCCCTGCACGAATTTCGTTAATGCGGTGCTGGTCTGGTTTTGTGTGATGTAAAGTGACGAATAAATTGCCGTTGGGAACATGAATGAAAGCTTTTCGTTCTCAGCCTCGACCTGGCTGGAACATCGCTCGAGATTGCTGAGATCACGATAGCGGTTGAAGCAGTGTGGGAAGCCGTAAAACCCCCATTTGGCAAAAGGTCGAAGTTTTCTCGCGCGCAACAAAGTTCGATTGACGAAGTTCACCGCCGCCGTCTCGAAAATAATCTTGCCTTGTGCTTCAATCTGATTGCGCGTCCACTTTGGATGCTTTCTATTGATCTCCAGCAGTGTCAAGTCTTTGTAGATTTTGTGTTCGCCAAAGTTCTGACGAAAACTTGGCCGCCAGCGTTCAAAGTCAATCACTGCGACGCCATCGAACGTTCTATTTGGAATCAGTCGATCGATATCAAACTCAAGCTGCCGCAAATGCAGATCGAGACTTCCATTTTGGGGCAGGCCACCGTTACGATAAATCAGCTGCCCATCTTCGGTGTCGATCGATGGCCAAATTCCAGGCTCGTACAGAATCGCGATCTTGTCACCTCTAGAACCAAACACAGATGTTAAACATGCGTCTGGTTGTTTTTAATCGAGGGAAGCACACTGATAAATTGAATTTAGGGCGAAGCTTGTCTTGAGTGTTTAGTGCTTAGCTGACATTCCACTGCGTGTTTAACTTCTCCATCAGTTTGCTGCCCTTGCAAAAACTCACCTGACGCTGTCGTTAGAATTCTGCACAAATTCATGATCGGAACCGATGCTTGCGAAGTCGATTTGGAATTTACGGCAAGAATTGCTTGGAATGCCCCAATAAATCTTAAAGTTACTATAAAAAGAATGCAATCAGATTGCCTAAGCCTTTTACTGCCTTTCTGAAATCAGCACTGTAGTGGCTTACTTTTCAGTGGCGTGAAACAAACAATTGTACAGCAACAATCCCAGTAGAAACATGTTCAACACTTTTATTATTGATAGACCTCTGTGTGAAACTGCGATTGCATCGAAGCCAGTTTGCGATTTATAAAGAAAAAAGTCGGCTTAACAATAATAAATTACAGCCGAGAAATTATGCTGGTAAGAATTAAAGCTCGGCTAACCTGATTTCAATTAGCTTCTTGCGCAATGGAATCAGGTGTCTGGGCGAACTTTTGTTTCCCTTGAACGCAATCTCAGCCAGCTTTTGAAAATCCCCGACTGAAAATGGTGAAAAGCTACAGTTTATCGCAAATTCGATTCCAAATTCATCTTCTGGAAGTTTATTGTGCAGTCAATTTGGATCCGGCAGTTCGTTCAACTAATTTAAATGGACGGAAAGCACTAAAAGTTTGTTTAACCCGAGTTTCTGGAGAAAATACTAAGTTTGCATTTTCAGTGTCTGAAGAAAATTCTGAAAAACTCAAGACGACAATCGCTGCAAAAACTTCATGAAGTTTCTGCTTTAATTAAATGTTCACTCATCCTGATTCAAGCTTACGTTGCGAATTTCAAGATATCGAAGAGTTTCGTCGAAAGATTCTTGTTCAAGCCCACGTACGCTGATGCCAAAGTTCACTTCAGCAATTTGATGAAAATGTTGATCCCGGAACGGATGGAAATGGTCATCACAACGGTTTGCAAATTTCTAAAGCGGGAACAGCTGTGGAAGGTCGAGTGCATTTGCTGTGAGATATTCGACACGTTGATGTACAGTCAAGCACCACCTGAAATTATTGTCGAACACATTCTCGGCTACATCGAAGAAATGATTTTGGCGGAGAACATCGAAGAATCGCGACTTGCAGTGCGCGTTTTGTGTGCAATCGTCCGCGATGAGCACTTTGTTAGAATGCCAGCATCTGGCTTGACAGTGTTTTTGACTTTGTACCACGCAAGCGTTGAGATCGAAGACACAATGCTTTTTCTCATCCGAACGGGCTTTGAGACAGTTCTGGTGAAGATTCTCAAAGCGATGAAAGTGGAAGAAGTTTCAAAGCTTTTGCAAATTTTCTTGGAACTGGCACTCGATTCACATTTCTCGAAAACAGCGTGCAAGGACTTTGGTATGACAGTCTGCGAAGGAGTGTCTCGTCTCAAGGTGAATCGAATTCACGAGAACTTGCAGCCTAAAATAATCGAGCTTCTCTTGGAAACGATGTCCGACGCCTGTGAAATCAAAAGTTTTCTCGCAACCAGACTCTTGACTTTGCTAATGGATCACTACGACAACTTCAGTAATTTTTCATCGCCGATAATCTTCTATGAGTTCACAAATTACGAGATCAAAGTTGCACCTGCAGAAGATAAGGAAGCCATTGAATTGCTGGAAAAGTATCAAGAATTTTTCGAAGCTTCAATTTTCCTTATGATCAAAACGCATTGTGCAAAGCGTGACAACTTGCGTGCAGTCTACTCTTTGATGTGCATAATCATCGTCAGCTCCCCATGTGGATTCACGATCACCTTCATTGCAAGCATCTTGTTAAAGATTCAAGGGTTTCTGACGACTGAAGCTCAAGAATTCAACCAAATTCAAGTGAATCACTTACACGCGCTGATTGCATCGTTGATGACACTCATCTGCTTGGTGACAAGAGCTTCTTCGCTGACTAAATACGTGCACAAGGTTATCAATCTTCGCTACGACTTTGCGGCTCATTTGAACCCACCATTGACTGATAGCTACCAGTACACCGAGCGTCACGGACACTTCGTCAGGCCTGAGCTGTTCTTTGACTCATGGGAACTTCGCTACTGTTTTTGGAAATATTTTCGACTCAATGAAGATTTATTGACCGGCACACAAAAAAGCCCGAAAAAGACTTCAAGAAGTTTTTCAAGGCACCTCAGAGAGTCGTTCGAGAGTTTTCGCTTGAGTTTGAGTAAATAAAATTTGAAGTTTATTATTTGCGGATAAAATTTATTGTTTCAAAGTGAAGTCTTGCGCTTGTCAGTTTTGGATTTTTTAGAGTTTTTGTTGTCTTTAGACATTTTTGTTGGTGACATTTGAGTTAGACTTGATGGTCTTCTGCTAGATCTTGAACGTCTTCTGCTGGGTCCTGAACTATGAATTGACGTTTTCACCTTTTTCGGATTTTCTGCAGTTTTTGGGCTTACTTTCTCTGAACTAACTGAAGATTTTTCGTCTTTCAAGTCAAAATTCTTCAAAACCTTTTTGGTTTTTCTAATTTTCAATTTTTTTGATGGATTCAGCTTCTGTTCTTCCATGGTCTGGTTCGGATCTTTTCTGATTGGTTGAACAACACTTGGATCTTGTAAAGACAGCCGTCGGCGTCCTTTTTTACTGTTCACAACAACTTTTTCTAATGGCTCACTGCCACCAGCTGTCTTTAAACTGTCCGCAGTATCAAGTCTTGTTGGAAGGTTTTCAAAATGATTCAAGGTTTCAGTTCTTGGTTCACTTTCTTTTATCATTTCTTGAACCAACTTGATTTGCTTTCTTGTCTTTTCAGCGTCTGTTTCATTATTACGTGTGTCAGATTTTGCAACAGTTTTCTCAATGTTATCACTTGTATCGTTAAGTTCTTCAGTCTTCAACAGAAATCTATGATTTTCATTGTTATCTTGTTTCCTATCAATACCAAACATTTTAAAGTGTTTTGCATTCAAACCAGCAAGATCATCACTTGATGACATGAAAGAATCACCTCCAGAGTCAGCTAGTTTGAAGATGACTGAAAGAACGAGAAATCTGAACATCTTGAGTAAGACTAGAAGCTTAATTTCAATTACAGACATTTATAACAACTTTGTGCTTTCAAGTAAGTCACGATCAGTTTTTGATAACTTCCTTGATTTCAAAAGCTTGTGTATTCAATGTTTATTCGATTTTATCGTAAGACGCAACAGCAGTTCATTGTTCCATCGTCGTTCTTGAAAAACACAATTTCCCTGTCGCCAACACACGATTTGCTGCAATCACCAACAGGACTGATTACTTCGCCACTGAAGTCAAACTCGCACTCTTCTAGAACTTCACTCGGTGCTACTGTGATTTGTGGTTTTGGTGTTGAAAAAGAAAAGAATGAAGCTTGACTGCTGCCAAGGACTGTTTGGGAACTTAAGTTTTGGCTCTCCGTCTCTGATAAAATGGTAGAAACTGAGTC
Source organism: Belgica antarctica (assembly GCA_000775305.1). Lineage (NCBI taxonomy): Eukaryota > Metazoa > Arthropoda > Insecta > Diptera > Chironomidae > Belgica > Belgica antarctica. Next base: position 164,745 of record JPYR01000080.1, on the reverse strand, counting down.
GGAGCTGTGGTCAATTTTTGAAAACATTTCCAAAGTTGATGATGGTGAAATTTCAGATAAACTTTCAGACACGCTTGATTCTAAAGCAGCCACCAAAGGGTTTTGCGATGAGAAAATTTGAATTATCAAAGATTCTGAACTTTCGTTGCTTGAATACGAATTTGAAAGTGAATCTGAACTAGTGCTTACAGTTTCAACACTGCCTGAAGTTGTTTGCGTGTTTGCACTTGCACTTTCAGAGTCGTCGTAAAAATCTGGTATTCTGCAATGTCTTGATGTTGAATTCAATACGGGATCGTAAGGTTCTGTTGAATTGTCTAACTCGAAACTTGAAGGTGACGCGGGTGGGTTTGAATATTCAGAAGTTGAACTAGAACTGTTGTCTAAGGATGTGTTTGGAATCGATAAGTTTGTTTCCAATGCTGATGAAGCTTCTAAATAACTGCTAAAATGTGTGGAGGTTGAGACGTCACTTGTTTGTTCAGAACTATACGCTTCATCAGTCGAAGGGTCGAAACTTGAATCTGCATAACTGGATGAATCAGTACGGTTTGTATCAGGCTGTGGTTCAAATGTCACTAGTGATAAATTGTTGGAGCTCTTGCTGCTTTCATTTTGTATGTAAACGAGAACCCGATAAAGCCTGTTGCACAACGAGTTCAGAATGTTTTTGAAAGCAGGTGCCAATACTGAAGGTGATGAATTTGAATTACCAGAAGGTGAGTTGCTAACGTTTGGATTTTCTAAAGTTAAATTGGTGACTTCGTTGATAATTGCGTTTATCGCTGAAATATCCAAACTTTTACTAGCTGTCGTCAAGATTCTTGGTAAAACTGTAATGAACAATTCAAATTCTAAACAATGCTAGCTTGAGAACTTGAAACTAGCCTTGAAACGACGTTGCATTTGTTGCATCAAGAAGATATTCATCGTCAATGTATTCTGTGTTTTCATCATCTGAAGTTTCTTCTTCTTTTACTTCGGTGGTTCCACATTCCAAGTGACCTGAAATTTGAAAATAATTTTCTTTTCCAAAAAAATCTTTAAATAACTCACAAAAAGTCAACAAAAGAAAAACAATGCAGTGAAAATAAAATTTCATGTCCTACAACTTTGTCTTCAACTCAAGCTATGCATGAAAGTTTAATTTAAATGATAAAAGTTTTCGTGATCAGCTTGCAAGCTTCCTGATTGTTCGAAAACGAGACTTTGCTATGAAAATTTTCTTCCGGAAACATGTCCAGTCAACACAAATCAGTTCACATCATAAAACTTTCCACAAATCAGCACCGATCATCGCTAATGGCACTTAAAATTAGACGCTGACATCTCGGGAATTTTGTTTTCAGACTTTCGCATGTATAAGTGCTTCGTGTTTTTCCTTACAATGACGTACATGTGGAAACCTAGCACTTTTCACATACTTCTCGTCCCACCCACACAGAGAAAGTAAAGTTTATTACACTTTTCGCGATCACTTGCGATCGGCGGTTTTCTCTGTAAACTCTGGTTCGTAGAGAATGTTCACATTAGAAAACATTCTAACTAATTATTCAGTCAATTAGGCTATTATAATCAACAGCTAGTGGCACACAGTTCTAGTGCACCGACCGTTCGAGTACACACTATAAATTTGATTTTCGTTGGCATCGTAAGAGTGATAAATAAATTATTAGTCCAATTAATAATTCAATTAGCAGACTGATTCGTAGGGTGCAGTTGAAGACTCAAGCATCAGTTAAAAGATTAACCGAAAAGATATTGTGCAATCGCTGTAGTGAAACTTTTCAAAGAAAAGCAATGCCTCAAGTCACGTTTAAGATTGAAAAGCAGGCCCCGACCATCTCGACCACTAATGGAAGTTCGGAGAATCTGGAACTTTTTCATGGAATTGGCAACACCTTGGGTTTCAACATAACTGGTGGCTCCGACTTTTTGATGCCCATCACAATTTTTCATGTAAGTCGACAGTTTTCATCGCACTGCGTGTGATCGACTAGCTTTTCTAGTGCATGTTCTGTTTGCAAAAGATCGCGAATAGAAGAAAGAAAAGCGAAGAAAATTATCATTAGGAATTCAATGGTTGCCAATGAGAGAAAACTAGAAATTGAATCTTGAGAAAATTGGTCAATTGAGATTATAGAATCAAGTTGAGAGAAGCAACAAGCAAAACATATGATCGTAAACATTGAAATAATTGAGAATGAAAAACTTAAAGACTCTCGATTAAAAAAAGCGATGAGAAACGTGGGTTCGTGTGGCAGTGATGTGAGATCTAGCTGAATGAAAAGTTTGGTTAGAAAATGTTGATTTAAACTTTAAATTGCGTTATGATCAAAGAATTTTGTAATATCAACCTCAAATCTAATGAAATCTTACAAAACTTTATTGCCAACGTCAAGAATTTGAAAATTTAAAGCTAATTTTCAATTTAACCTAAAACTTTGATTTTGCACCTTTACCATCACTCACCCCCGAAACTAGGAAAAATAAAATGTTCTTCATGTTTAAAAATAAGTTTTTCTGAAAAAATACTTCTCTGAAATGACTAAGCTACAATGTTCTGCCTTGAGACTCTCCACACCGAGAAAATCTTGTAAAAATTTCGACTCTGCCTTCCAAGACTGCAAAAGACGATCAAATAAGACTTTTTTATTGATTTTTCAAGCGGCTGGGATGTGTTTGTTTATTCTCGAAGTTATGACTTATTCGTCAGCAGTTCATCTGTAGATGAAAACATCAAGAACCGCATCACGTTTTAATGGAACCGAAAGTGAAGAAATATCTCAATGAAATTTTTCTCCTGACGATTTCGAATTTTCTTTCTGCCCGGCAAAAAACAAAAGCAAAACAAAGCTGCTTTACGAGAACAAATTTTCTCAGACTCTCTCGGAACAATAACGTGAAAATTTTCCTAGCGAAAAATTGCTGCTTAGTCGTAATTTAATTTCTGTCGAGACCTAAGAGGTCTGATTCTGTGTTTTTAGGGAAAATTTTCAATTGTAACGCGCAATTTTAAGTAATGAGTGGAGTTCCATTTTACAAAAAAGCTGCTACTCAAAGCAAGCAAAACTTTGAATGGCCGCCAAAGCGAGTTCAAACAGTCAGAATATCGCGTGAAGAACCCAAACCTGAGGTTTTTGACAGCTGAATATTTAGAGAATTTTTGTTTTAACTTTGAAATGTTACAACAGGTGAAGGAAGGAAGCCGCGCTGAGAATGCAGGCCTTAAACTTGGTGACTCCATTGTGTCGATCAATGGCAGCGACACCACCGACATGACTTTACAGCAAACCAATAACGTCCTTGAACAAGCCGCTCAACAGGACGTCAAGCTGGGCGTCGTCAAGTGAGTTCCTAGACTTTCTAAATTAAAATTAGAACTTCTACTTTCGCGATTCTGAGTTTACAACTTTTGATACGACACAGCTAAGACTATTTTTAAAAATTGGACAATGCCATTTGTTTTACCAGAAAAGAAACAAAAAGTCTTATGTGTTTCTCTCAATTGAGTATCAATAGAAGTTTATTTACATCGACACTAATTTTTTCGCGAATTTCTCTCGACTTTTTTCCCGTCGAAGATTCGATGAGGTTGACGAGGCCAACCCTGACAAGAAGCCAGCCGTTCACAATGTCGTGTTGAGAGGTAAAAGAAAGCCGAAATTTCCAGGCGAAGAAGAACTCAATCTGCCACGTGGTAATTTGACTAACACCGTACCTGCCTTTCCGTGATAATTTCTCGATGTTTTTTTTAAATTTTTTATCCACAGCCGCTTATGTCGAGAAGGTAAACAATCAAAGCGTGTAAATTGTTTTGTATCACAAAGCGTTGTTTTTCGTTTTTTCAGGCCGAGAGAAAATCCTGGCACCCAATAATGTGGCCAACTCCCGAGTTCAACCAGCCGGAAGTTTACCAGAAGGTCTGACAAAGTGTTTCGCTATCAAGTCCGCCAAGTTTTGCTTTCGAGTGCGCCAAATTCAGAACGTCTCTGAAAATACCGCCAGTAAAAATAGATTGCACCAAGCTTCATTGAGTTTACGAGCGTTAAATTAGATTAATAAGTCACGTCCAACACAACAGATACAAAATAGAAGCTGTTAAATAGATCTCTCACTTACGCCATTCAAATGCGGTCGAAAAGAAAAGTCTTACGGCGCACGCGAAAGCATTGCAAGGTCGATTGGACGGCGCGAGATTGAAAAGTGATTTGACTACTTTATTTGTTTATTGTCGATGATCTTTCCAAATAGGAATTGCCACATAAGCGAATCATTAGAAATTTACGTCGATTGTTGACCGACATCGCCGACAAGCCGGCCGAGCGCGAACGACATCTGGAACAGCTTCTGCTAATTCTTCCACGAGGATCTGCCGATCCGTTGGTCGTCATCCGTCCAAAAGAACTGCCCAAAGAAGAACCTTTACCGGAAGATGAAGAAGAAGAAGAAGAAGCTGTATCCGCATCAGAACAAGCCGCTGCGGTGACCGAGTGAAAAGAAAACTAATGAGCGTATCCACCCATAGTCCATAAATGAATTATTTTCTCTCTTTGTGCTTAATTTCATCTGTTTCTGTCTGTTTTCATGTTTATTTTTGGTTCAACAGACGACAATTTTTATTTCGATTCGGTCGAGCGTGATGACAGCGGGCGCTGATGACAGAAGAAAGAAATGGAATAAATCGGAATAATTTTTAATCTTTTTTAAGTGAACTGTTTGCGTTAATTGTTTTCTGATTACTTTCAGTGTCATGTTAAGTACAAGTTCACCGTGTTCAATACATCAATTCACCGCGTTCCATTAAACATTTCGTTTTAGGCGGAATCAACGCTGAGCTGACGATCAAGTCAATGCAAAGGCAGCTGCTGCAAATCGCTGACAAAATTCCCGATGACATAACGCTGACGATCTTGAAGTCGTTCGCAAAGCTGCTCTCCCGCGAGCCAGAACCGGTTCCGAAAACTCCTTTCATCGGAGCGTTTGCGAAAAGAAATGACACCATCGACAATTCAATCTCGGTGATTGCGGAAGAACACGAACAGCAGCTTGAGCATTACGAAGGCAGCAACTCTGAAGGTGAGAACAAGTCCACCTTCAACTACGAAGTGACATCAAAGACGCAACAGTTTGTTTACGGGCAAGAAGCGCTTCCGTATGACACTGATAATGAAATCGTGGAAGGTGAACGCGGTGGAAGTTCTGATGAAGGCATTGAAATTGAAATTCCACCGCTGCTACTGGCGGATAGCGACAATGAATATATCCGCCAGATTTCTGAAGAGTTCTTCACTTCGATGAAATTGGTTTAGCGGAAGCAGTGGCTGACAATCTTGAAGAATCAGAATAAATAACTCAAGAACCAATTGAAGAAATCATCGAAGTTAAAGAAGCGCCAATAATCCGCGAACCAGCTCCAACTGAAGCACTGAAAGTCTCAATATCGAACGGGAACTTCAAGAAATGCAAAAGTTTTTGTTCACCAAAGGCGTGAAGCCGGAGAAAAAAGTCGAAAGCATTGAAGGAAATGCCAGAGAACCAATAAATCAAGAGTTTCAAGATTCTCAGAATATCGAAGACGCTTACCAGTTGAATTTTTGCGTGAAACTAAAAAACCACAACGATGATTCAGAGAACAAGCAACGACATCACCATAGCAAATATTTGCAAAGCGAAAATTACAAAGTAGAAATCACCGACGACGGGCCCATCTTTGATCCCGCCATTCCAAACACTCCCGAACATTTTATGATAGTCAAATCAGTCTCGCAACACATGGACCGAAAGAAGCAGAATGTTCAAGCACTCGACAATTCATGGTAGAACGCAGAGAAAACTCTACAGGTGAGAATGACGAGATTAAACTTGATTCCGATAAGATCCGCAAAATTCTTTCTTTCGTTGTAGGCACTCAAAGTTCTAGAAGACACAAACAAACGTTGCCGAACAAATAAAGAATATAAAATTTAATTAATCCGATGATGTGTCAACGCTAAATGCTGAATCTTTTTCATACGCAACTCCATAATTTCATTTCTATCAATTTAACTTTTTTTGTATTATAGCTTTTTGATTGTTTGGCTTCGATAATAAAAATAAAATAATTGAAATTCATCGCTTATTGTTTAATTGATAAGTTCGTCCGCGATCTCATTTTGGGAATGACTCAAAGATTCTCATGTCTTTTGTCACGTAAGCAAGTTTGCTGACTTGTTTAAAGGACGTTGGAGAAAAGAGATTGGGAACGGCAGAGCCATTCAGCGCCTGCCTTTTTATCTCGAATTTATTGAAACTTAAAAAACTGAAGAAAAAAAGAGAACACCGGGTTTCTGAAAGTCGTTTTAAGGTTGCTTTATGTTTATTGATAAGAGTTTGAATTTTGCGAATTTGTTATTTCAGAACCGAAATAAATTGTGACAACTTGTAACTTTATTTCTCAATATGCAAAAACTTTCAACCTAAAGTTTAAGAGCGTTTAGTTTCAGTTCCACAGCATTCTGGGTATAATTTAGTTAGGTCTGGGTTGACCCAAGTGAGATCACCAGTCCCTAAGAAGAAGGAAGTCAAAATTAGCAGGCAAATCGAACAAACAACAACAAATCTTACCATCAAAGGAACATGGTGTGACGACAATGTCAAAATTGTCAGTGCAGCGAATCATGCTGCATTTTCCTGGACGGTTCAAACTTTCGCCTGGAAGAAGTTTTTCGCCGTCGTATCCACAGTACGACTTGCCGTCAACTTCAACTTTGGTGTCCGGGACAACAGGCTGGGAAAAGCCAAAGCACAAAGTAATGAAAGCGCACACAAAAACAGTCGAAAAAATAAACTTCATTCTGACAACTTTTCTATCCGGAGATTCTAAGGATACTGGTCGGTAAGTGTGCAAAACTTGGAATAAATACTGAAATGTCACTCGTAAAAGTAAAGAAGAAGCGTGAAATCGAGAAAACGTGCGATGTTTTTAACGACACCTGAGTAAAGGAGTCGGGAATTAGCAAAGTAATTTAAAATAAAAATATATTCTGAGTTTCTAGTTTTTTTATCACTTTAGCAAAATTTCTTTAGTGTGGATTCGAACGATGGATAAATTTAATGAACCGGGTTTGGAGAATCTCTCGGAGAAAGAATTTTAAGGTTATTCACGCGCGGCTGTTGAACTTGGAAGGGTTTCACTGAAAAGTTGAAGGTTTCAGGAACTTCACATCGGCCAGAAGCTTTCAGATAAATTTCAAGCCAATCTCTCTACTTGTTTTTGAAGATGTCGTTACTGCCATTTCATCTCCAACATCAAGCAATCAAGGATTTGTTTAACCTTTTTCGTTCACACAAGAACCTGTTCTTACCCAGCCCAGCCCATCTCTTAAAAATAATAATAATAATAATAATCTCATCGTTATTTCGCAAAGTTCAAAAGCAACTTTCTGATGTTATGCTAATTAGGAAAATAAACCTGAAAAATTAGGAAGTCTAATTGGCTAAGCCTTCAATTTATGGTGAATGATAATGATTCACAAACATGAAGAGTCTCAAATTGAATTTGATTTGCTAATTTGTCAAACAACCACTAAGACGCTGCAGAACTGTTGCGTCACGCTGTTATTTTTCCATTTTTTGGGCTTAAGAATTTTTGTACCACAAATCGTAAAGTTCAAATTGAAAAGCAAATTGTCTGAAAACGATTAAAGAATTCAATTCGCAGCTGAAGAAAAAATATAAATCCAGGTTTAATTCTAAGAACTTTTTTATTTCTTTCAACTTATTTTCGCATTTATATTTACAAAAGATTTGCTTTGTGATAAAAACGTTTCAAAAATGGATCATCTTTCCGGTCCATGTGGCACTAATTCGACTTGTTACGTTCTTCTTCCGTGAATTACAAAGTGTTAGATCGCAAATAAATTATTAATTTGAAGTTTCATCTTCTCGTTGCTACATTCTTGTTTAGTTTCACACTCTCAATGCGGATTTAATTAACAAAATCCGAGTAAGAAAGCTAGCTAATGTTTTTAAGTGGGGTTATTGAAGGGATTTTCTATGTTATTGCTTGTTAAAGTTCAGCCCATTAGCTGCGCAGGTTCTTGACGGACTGTTTCTTAGAAGATTGATGACCAAACTTTGCCCACAGGGCTTAGCCTGATCTAAACCATTCCGAAGTCGGTGCAGATGGTGGCGGAAGGCGATAGATTACTGCTACTTCTGTGGTTGCTAGGCTTGTTTATATCGAGTTCAACAAGCGTGTCGATGCTTGCGCCGCCTTTCAGAATCTTCTGCGCGTGTAGTGACGTGAAGTTGAAGCTCAAGTCAGTCAAGCTCGGAAAGTTGTACATGCTGGGTTCTGCCTTGGAATCGGATGTTGGAGTTTTCTCGTCGCTCGCTGACGACGATTCCTTGATGTAGTTATTGATTTTCTGCTTACTGCTGTCGTTCTGCTTACTCAGAGCAATCAAATTTGGCTCACTGCCAACGGCAATGATGTTTTTATGGAAGATGTTAAGCAGCGAATCAGAATTTATTGTCGGGTTTGAGTTTAAAAAATTGCAACTCGACTTCTCGGCTTTCAAGTTTCCGACTGACCCGGCTTGCGGTGAGTTTTCGTACGAAAACATGTTCATCTTGTTATTGTTGTGGATGACTGGCGAGTTGGTCTGCTGGTTGTAATGGTTCTTTAACATGTTGTTGTACACCAAAGCGCTGCCACTTTTCTCCGGCGACCCCATTTGCAGTGATAACTTTCGGTTGTTCATCGAATCTTCAAAGTTTTTGGTGTATTTGTGACTTTCAGGACTTTGTACATTGTTTTGCCGTCGCGAATCTGTCTCGACAACGTCATCATCAGCGAAAGGAATTAAACTCGAGTCGGGCGAGGTTTCACTGATCATTGACAACGAATCACCGGTCTCACTGGCCGCTTCGTCCTTCTCACTGAAGAAATTTTCTTTTCCGTTTCCAAACGAGCGCGGCTTATCTGATCGCCTTAGTGCAGGCTGGTTTTGCTGCTTCAGCGGTGACGAAGGCGACATGAGAGTTTTGCGACCAGCAATCACTTCACCTTTTGCGTTCGTCGTCGATTCGTTGTTGATGACGAACACGTTCGAGTTTTCCATGAACTTTCCATTTTCAAAAGTTATCGACGTGTGCACTGGCGAGTTCTGCACAAAGATCTTCGTGTTGGGTAAACCCGTGCAGTTGTTGTTATTGGTCACTTGAAGCGTAATTGATCCACTCGAGTTGGAGTTCGGCATGATGGCACTGGCTGAGTCATCAAAACTCGTCGATTTTATTCCGTTGGAAGAAGTCGAAGTCGTCACCTTTGACGTCGACGTTCCACTTGATTTTATCAGCTTGTGGCGTGCCGAGTTTTTTGGGCTGCCTTGACTCTGACTTTGAGCGACGGTCGTCGCTGAACCGTGCGAAGAATCCAAGCTTGAATTTCCACTGTTGCGGCTTAGCGACAAACTCTTGTTGCCACTGTCGATAGAAGACGGTCCGGATGTCACTAACGATGATGAAGCTTTGCCACTTTCAAGACTCGACGGCCCACTGTAATTGTTCCGACTCAATTGAAATCGTTGATTTAGTGGCTGTTCGGTCTGACCAGAGAGTGATGATTTATTGTAAATTTCTCCGCTTTTCGCAAGCGTTCGGTTTTTCTCATCAATGACTTGCTTGTTCAGGGGCGTTCTCTTCGGCGACCGTCCCGGAATCGAATGGGTTGAACGGGGCAGGCTGCCACCATAACAAATCGCTGGTGATCGCCTTCGAATCGGCGAACAATCACGAGACGAAATCAAGAAAGTGGATTCACTCGATAGGTTGCGTCGATGGTGACGACGCGGTAATGTTAAGGAACGTTGAGAGATTTCAGAGCCATCGTAATAAGAGATGGCGTGAGATAAGGGATCCTGGATGGGAAAGAAATTACACAAGAGTTACTCTAAGCACTATTGGTTCTAAAATGCAGCATTGGATAGCGGGAATTCTTACATGGTGATCCAAGGTCTGTGTTCCGATGCTTTGCAGATGCACCGCCTTTGAGTTGAACCATTCGCGAGGCGGGAACTGCGCTGAAAACGTTTCGATCTTTTTAGAACTGCGGCAGCTTCGTCGGAAAATTCTTGAGAGTAGAGAGGCGCTTTTTTCTGTGTGGGTGGAAGATTTATTAACATTCACATTGCAAAGGGGTTCATCATCAAGTACGTAACGTCAAAAGATTAACGGATTTTCAAAGTTTGAATTCAAGCCAATTTGAATTCAAGTTCATTTTCTAGATGTTTAGAACTACAATCGGACTGTCTTTCAACTTGACTTGCACTTTACTTTCAAAATTCAAAAATTGAATCAGTTTTTCCGTTGCGTAATTTACAACTGGCCCCTTGAAAGGAGCCAATGAGCAGCACTCACTGGGCGAAGAAGAGTCCGTACTTTGATATTCCGAGCTGCTGCTGTCAATGACGATATTTGGCTGGTTGGGCTGAAGGGTTGTTGAGTTTTTCGTAAGAGTCTTGGTTGATTGACATCGTTGTAAGCGTTTTGTTGATCCAAATAGTCGAAGGCTGTGTCGGCGCTCCAAGCTGCGGGGCGTTGGGAATGAGGCACTTCTTCTCTTAGCCGAGCGCGGGTATAAAATTTTATCGTTGGGATTTCCCCCGCAAATAACATCGGCAAGGTTGGTTTGAATGCACTGATGCGTTAAATCACCATCGCGTTCGGTGGAAATCTCACCGTAAAGGCTGTGAATTGCTTCGGAGTTTGTCATTAGCATTGTGCGTGATTCGTGTGGGGATTTTAGCCGCTCGTCCAACACTTCTTCTTGATGTTGACTGCGAGACCCTCTCGAACGGCTGCGTCGTCGTCTATTCAAACGATATTTCAAGTTAATTTGGTTAAAGTTAAAACAACAGCTTCGTTAGGCATCGCTTGACTCACTCAGGTGTAACAATGAAGTATCCTTTTGATGTTTGATAAATCTTGCGCTCTTGTTGTAGCTGCGAGAGTGTGTCGTAGATGATGTCGTTCGAAGGCTGCTGCATGTGTGCAAAGCGAAGTGAAAGAAACTTTTTGATGGTCTCGAGAGTTGCGGACTGACCGTGCGACGTAAGATCCATGACAACGTCGCAGATGGCCTCGGTCAGAGGCGTAAACTGCGTCTGCTGAATCGGGGTTATGATGCAGTCGTCAATATCACCTGCAAGCAGCGATAAATCGAAATTGAAAAATGCTATTCAACGGAACATTTATCATCCTTTCTTTAAAACGTGTGCATCGAGAGCACCGCACAACTTTTACTTTCGATTTCATGCGTTTAAACGTAAACGATTTTTTGTTTGAAAAGATGTAATTTCGCATAATGTCTTGAAGCATAAATTGTATGTTGCGCGCGCCTCTAATCCGTGTTTAATTTCGAATGATAGGAAAGCAAACAGAAAAGTCAAAAACTCACCGACGGAGCAAATTGAGTACGTTGCTGGGGGCTTCAAGACACTTCGTGAATAGGCGCCGCGCAGAATTTCCAAAGCGCATGGCTCGGCGGTGACAAGCAACATGCCGGGTGCAACGTGACCAGCGTACTTAAGCGCTCTCGTAGCAGCCGTCAACGGAGTGTTCCACCAGCATTGCGAATTGGCAGCGAGGAAATTCTGCAAAAAAAAACATAAAATCAGCGACTGATTGCATTTCAAGCGGATTTGGCGAATCGTTTGATGATTTTGGAACGTTATTCAACAGTCAAATGAGACTCTGAATGTAGTTTACTGCTAGAAAGCATGCTACAATGCATGAAATTGTTTGTTTTCACACCATAATTTTGAACATTATACTCGCTTGTACCACATGTTAACAATGGCAGTCTCTAAAGACATAAATTTTCTCATCGTTACTGAACGGATTGCGAAAATAAGAAAAACGCGCGATGGATTCGAAAGTCGTTTATGAATGAAAATCTTTAATAAAAACCGTTTTACCAAGAGAGGCTCAACGTCCGAGCGAAAAACCAATAAAACTTGGCAGTTGTGATTTATGATTGATTTGACTATCGGTGATTTAACTCCCCGTTTGAACGAGTTTCCAGATCACAACTTAATTTCTCGTGAAAATCGTTAAAATCCATTTAAGGCAACGTTCATCATGAGTCACGGAAAAACAGTTGTCATGGAAACGTTCAAGACGAATAGCTTTTTCCCTTCCAAGACGTGCAATCATCATCGCTGTGCGAATCAAATCGCATCAAACGAGACAATCTGAACGAGTCTTCACGAGGGTGGAAAAAGAAGAATGAAAATCAAATCAACAATTGCCAAAATTTGGAATTACTCGTCGCACATCTCAAGTCTGTCGGAATAATATGAAAAGACTAGATTTATTTCGAAGATAAACTTGGAGATAATTAGAATTCAGCACCATGATGGCAAACATTTATTCAAGGACATCTGTTACTAGCCTAGACATGACGGATTTAAAGTGAACGTGGTTTGAATTTTAGCGAATGAAAATTTTACGGAGATTTATTTGAAACATTTGCTAATATGTTTTCAGCTAGAGAAAGACATCAGGAAACAATCTAGTCAGACATGGTGCTGGTTCATCTGAGCAAGATTTTTGCAATGATTTCAAATCTGCTGCCTTAAACTTCCACAAGATGCCTTCGCTGATTTATGCACCGTGTTGTCAAATTCAATTTATATCGAACTGGGGATAAAAAAAACTTGCATAACATGCTAGTTAAGCATCACCTTGATTCAAACACAAAGAAATTAAAATTCACCAAATTCCAAATCTTGTCATTTTGTGCCATCAAAAAAATTCGAATGATTTTAATCCATTCCAATAAAAAATCACCGACCGTTCGTCTGTCTTCGGACTTTGAATAATTTTGCATAAAAATCGTCTCCTGAAAAGATCTCAGCTCACCTGGAAAATCATGTATCCGGAGTCGTACATCCAGAAATCTTCTGGCGCATTGCCAGATTTGCTGAGTTGAATCGCCAGGCATTGTTGCAGAATGAGACGGCATCTCTGTGGTCCAGGGGATTTTGTACTCATTTTTAATGGCTTTCTCTTACACCCACTATCTCGACCAGAAAGCCGATATCAACAGACAGCACGGTTCAGTGAACCTCCGAAATGTCGAACCGAGAAACGTTATTCGATCAACTGGCAATGAAGTTTCGCAAGTTTCATGTTGTCATCTATAAAGAGAGAAAAATTCGCGTTGAAGAAATGTTTTCACGGAATAATAAAATTCAACGCTGTCATGAAGACGGAACGCAGAAAGAAATCTTATCCCGGGTGGTCCAAGTTGAAGCGTACTTCGAGAAACCAAGATTCGAACGATCTTTGTTCTGACTTTTTGCAGTCAAGGCAAAATCACTCAGTTCAAAAGGTTCATTTGGCAGTTTAACTTTAAGTTGAACAATTTTTCTGTTCGACCTGCAACAACCGCCGAGTTTAAGCCAGTAATTTATGCACCTTTATAAACTTTTTACAACAACAGCGGTGACCTTGGTTTTACTGTTATTTTCCTGCAGGTTGAAAATGCAAAATGACTTCATCAAATTAAAAAGTTTATGTGCTGAAAACCTACATAACGTTGCAACGCGAAATTTTGCTTCAAAGAATTTTTCTGTTGAGATTTTTAATTTTTCGGGGGCAACTTGAATCGCACGGAAATAAAGTAATTCGGCTTTAAAGCCAATAAAAACGATATAATCGAAGTTTAAAGCATTAAATTTCATGCAATTATTAAATTTAACATGGTTACTGGCCAATAATCTCAGCGACTCATAAAACACTTTTTTAATCTACTTGTTCACAAGTCGTTTGGACTTCAAAATGACTCAATTGTTGTCGCTTTGTCTTGTAAGTTCAAATCCCTGTTAATTGCCATTAGTGAATGGCCCATAACAGCAAAAAAATGCTTAAATGTTAAATAACCAGTCATGTCAAAAGATTTTCCAGTCTAACCAGACAGGTGAATGTGAATTTGGGTTCTGTTGATGTTGTCAAAGACATTTCCAACCTTTCTCGACGTGACTTTTTCAATTGGAGTCTTTATGACATTTTTTCACTTCATTTTTACATTTTTTGTTCCCTCGAGCAAGACAAGACAGTGAATTGCACAAAACCGAAAAGTCTTTGAACCAATTGCCAAGTGCGGTAAAGACGTAACGGTGCAATGCGCTTTCGCGCTAATTATCGCCGACACACTCGCGCTTAAAAACAGAACAATTATGAAAACTTGACCCTGAAAAAACTTGCAGATCTGATGAGAATAGAATTCTTCATTGAAATCCGCCAGTTTTACGATCAAGACTTTGATTGTTTTTCAAATAACGATTGCAAGTGTTTCACAACTGAATCACATATGATACAATTGTAGAAAAAAAAATTATGATTCGAGTTGTTTTTAGCTTCTCATCACATGTTTTATTAGGGCTGCGGTTGCATAATTTTTTATTGTTGGAAGAACGAAAACAATTTTAATTAAATATGCATTAAAAGCGCTGTTTGCAGCTATAAAAAGTTTAAATTGTTTAATGAGCCGGAAATATGAAATGAATATCTCCATTTGATTGATCAGGCGTCGTCAGCATTGGATATTGTGATTTAATTTGGCACGTATTTTTAGGCTAAATTTGAAAGCGGGCATAGTTTTGTAAATTTAACAAGATTAAGAAACAAATATTTAAGCTAAACTTTGTAGCGGATACAGTATTCATAGTTATAAAAATGTAAGTCAAGTGGTAGTTCCTGGTTCTTTGAATTTAGATTTGATCAACTTTAACCTCAAAATTGGCAGGTTTCAACATAAAATCCATTTTTTTCACACCCAAAACCATGTTTTCCAACGAGCTAACAATTAAAAATGATTGACGTTTCATCATACGCAAGCCTTTTTTGTGATTTACTCGAAGTTTTGGTCGACTACTTCCCTTCAATTAATACCTTCTGACCATTCGCTTTGTTGCTTTGACATTGACTTGGTGATGGACAAATCACCCAAGAATTAATTAAATGTTATGTTTTTTCCTATATGTTGGCCACTAACGCCGGTTAAATAATCGAATTAGGGCATCAAGCAACATTTTCAGCTGTGGATAATCGGCAAATTACCGCAGACTTTGCCATAGTGCCGACTTCTCTCTTAAATCATTTTGCGTGATTTTCGGTTTCTTGAATGAGAACATTAAAAACTTGTTCATAACAGTTTCCTGCTTGTTATTACATAATCCAAATTAGAGACGCCGTAATGACAGCTTTGACGTCTCTAGATCACTTCAGCGAGAGATCCTAAGCAAAAGTAGCGATCTGAATCACTAGGTCCGATACTGACACCTGCCAAACACCTTGATAATCTCATTATCGATCAATACTTGACTTTTCTCGATTCACTCGATTTGCTTTTCAAATTTCAAAGACCAGATTCAGTATCAATAGCAATGTTTCAAGTCAAAGCAACGCTCGAGCTATTCATTTCATCGGGATGGATCGTTTTGAAATTCTTGTTGAGCTCATAAAATATTTTATCGCTAAATCGAATCGAGAGATGCGAAAAGAAGCTCAAAAAGGAGATGAGAGTAGAAACTGGTTTTTGTGTTTTCTTCACGAAAATTGCAAAATTTATGATGGAAAAGTTCTTCTTTTACGGGCTTGCCAATGCATTTGCCGAAAAGCAGCAAAAGCTTAAAAGTTTTTGTCTTACAAAGTCTTCCACAAAGCGATGCTTATCGGGAAATTTCAATTTCTGTGGGAAAAACAGTAAAAAGCTGAAACAACAGCGACAAGTCGATCGACCTTCAAGCTGCGTTCGGAGTTTTTTTTCGTTATGTCACATGATTAACAACTGCCGTTCTGTTAATAGCCTACTGTCTTCGCTCCACGAATGATTAATAAATGATAAAAAACCAACAAAGACAAAGATTTTCAGCTGCCTGATTCAAGTCAGCCCCAAAAATTTGACTTGTAACAAATTCCCCGATGTTTACAGCGTGAAAAACGTAATTTTTATGTTTGGTCACAAGGTTGGCACTCGCTAATTCATACTGTCAATTTTTGAGATGTTTCTATCGCACAGTGTTTGAACTTCACTTCTTCTCCTTGTTGACTTAGTTTAGGTCCAACTTTTGACTCATCAGTTTCTGTTGGCACTGTTTGAACACGTTTTAAGACTCGCGAAGACAAAATATTTATTGATGAACAAACAGAAAAAAGTCTTTGACAATTTTAAAACCGGAAAGCTTCAACTTGGCACTTCACTGGAAGTTTCAGACGCTAAAACTGTGTCACATGAGATCATTATCGTTAAAACCAATAACAGTTTCACTCTTGACCCCACCAAAGCCCAACTTCCCGGGCTTCGTCGAGCACTCTCACCTAATTTTCTTCTCGAGTCGACGCTTTTTAGTTCAAACTGATAAAACTTGTTAATCCATTCGAGTTCTTTTATCCTTATTTGCATACGACTCGTTGAAGTCTTAGTCAACGGAAACTCTTATTATTGCCCGTAATTCCGAAGTCGTGACTTCGATTTAACAAATTTTCTGTGTTAGTTTTGTTTTATGGCAACTCTTATACTTTCAAGTGCTGAAATGGTTTTGTCGGTTCATTTATTGTGTTTTTATTTCACTGCACGTCGAAGTTGCATCACGAAAATATTTTTTCACTAACTCAGTTATCATGAGTTTTCAATTTTTTTCACTTTGAAATATTTATTTTTTTTGCTTCTATCAAAAAAATCTGAAAAAGAAGAAAACACGATTTTAATTCCTGAAGCTTCAAGCTTTTATCATTTCTTTTCGATCCAATTCAACATTTCTGAACTAGTTTATCCAATTTCAAATCACTTTGAAGAATTTATTCAAAAAGAAAAAGGAAAACTTTAAATCATACAAAGAAGACACACTAAAGTTGCAAATAAAATCCGCGGAAATAAAAATCCAACGACTATTCGAGACGACAAACAAAACAATACTAAAACTAAAAGCATCGGTAGAGTTCGACGTTCAACATGCCGCATAAAGCGTTGCAAAACATGATGTCTGTTGTTTCGATTCAATGCTGCCAGTTCGATGCTTCATTCTCAAGATAGTTTAATGCTTAATGTTGAGATCAATGTTACGACGGTAAGTTTAAAATCATCGGATGCTGCAGATCGGACAGGCTGGAAACAGCAGTGTGTCATTTATAAATAAACTCATGAGAAAAATAAACTAGCGATGCATCTTTATGATGACATACGATAATTACAAAATCGTCATCTCTCGGCTTTTTCCTTCACTCTTAAGAGACTTGAAGCAAGTGAAGCGTTTGAAGTTTTCTAAGCTGTTAATTACTGAAAAACAAACAAAAATGTTTAGGAAAAACGACTTTTGCAATTGTCACATGGGAAAATATAAACAAAAATAAATTTGTTGGTTGTTTGGTGGGAGAGATTACAAGTTAAGTGTGTACTGTTGGTGTTAGTTTTAAGAATTTTATTAGTATATTTTAACTTAGTGCAACACTATCAGTCAGTCGATCTTAATTTGCTGATAGTTGGACTTTCAAGGATGACAACTTCAATTTTAGATCGGCAATCATTTTTTCAAAATTTCTGATGTCATCTTAGGATATTTGTCTTCAGCAAACGATATTTGCTTTAAAAAATATATTAAAAACATATTTCAATCAAATTTAGCTTCTAAATTACACACTTCATCACTTTCAAACTGTCCCGCCACATAATTTGAACTCTAAATCATTCAGAAAGCAGACAAAAATTTATTTTAAACTTAGTAAAACTTGATCGGCGTTTGTTTTAACCATAAGCAGATTAATTTCATAAAACAAATTGACATTTAAGACATTCGGTTGATTTTATCGCAACAATCAATTTATAAAGAAACTTGAATGAGAAGATTTTAATCGGAAATCATTTTCAATTTTCCCACAAGAATTATCTCTTGGTTAATAAATTTTGATGGAGAAGGAGAAAGTGAATGAAGCGATAGAAATATCATGTTCTCAATACAATTTGATTTTCGCAAATAATTCAACAATGTGATTTTATTGTCCACCATTCGATTTCTCCTTCACATTTTGTTTCTTTTTTTTTGATGCTGCTACGTGTTGAAAAGCTTATGGCACTTAAATGCTGTAAACCTCTTCACATTCTTCCAATCTGCCAATCACAAATCCCGCTAACTCAAAAAAACAAAACATCGACTTGGCACATTAACTTCCCATAAATGTAATTTGCATAAGTTTCAGTACACCGCTGAGACATTAAAACAAGTCATTAGTGCTCATTTGCGAGTGAAAGATGTGAAAATCTGTTTATACAGTTTTCGCGACACGTCGTATCGTTCGCAGACAAAACAAATTGAACATCATTTCCGATTAGAAAAGTGAAAAAGTTTCTCCTTGTTTATCAGCTGTAGACTCTTTTATATACGAAATTCAAAGAAAAGGGGAAAGAAACAGAAAAATCGGATGGAAAATTAATTGGGGGAGTAATTAATTTTTTATTTGTTCGGAATGGTTTTTAGATGACAATTTTCCATACTGCCGACTGCTTTAGTTTTACTGTTTACCGGAATTCATTGTGTTAATCTGTGAAGCAGTTTTTGTGTTGCTTTTATCAGCAACAAGGTTTTCTGTTGTCATTTTTTTTTTCAATGATCTTGAATGGTCGTGCAGGTCTCAGCAAGTATTTTGAAATAAAAGTTTTCTGGCATTATTTCTTCAATATTATGACTTGCAAGCATTTAAGGAACGTTTGTTTCAACGAACCGAGTTTCAAGATTTGTTGTGTTAAAACTAAGTGTGGTAATAAATGAAGTAAAACATTCTTGCGATTGAAAAAACATTTTTCCTTCGATACTGTTTCTCCTTAAAATTATTATATTCCCTTTATAAATCCTACTGGATATGGGACGACATTCCTTAAAATGATTCACCGTTAGTCAGACTTGAAAACAGCTTTATTATTAAACATTGCATCCAACGTAACAGTATTGCATTCATTTAAATGCAATCTCCTGATTCCTACGGCTACTTGTCTAGCTTTTTTCTCATGACAATTTCCGGTCAATTGTTTCTCGTCAAAGCAATGTTCGATTTCATAAACTGTTCAACCCGAGAAGTAGTTTCTCGGCGAGAAGTGGTGGTCTATTGTCAGTCAATATTTTAAAACAGTAGCAAAGGCAGAGAAATTATGTGAAAATATGATCGAAAGCGGTTTTTTTTTGTGATCGCTAAAAGGTTTGCTTCTTGATTGAAACTCTGTTGAAATGAGACATGTTACACAACGAACTCAGATGCAGGCCTCGATGACAACGTTTTACTCTTTCTTGGACCTATCAATTTACAAATTGAACAAACAAGCCTTGTTAAATATCGCTACAATAATTGAAAGCGATTTCATTGACTCAAAAGACTGTGAAATATTTTTAAATTTTATTTTTGGAATTTTTTTGAATCAAAGCAACTTAGTATTCAAACAAACGGTGATTAATTATCCTGTTTCTGCAAAAAGGCCACTTTATTGGGTTTCTTTTGCATTTAATTTCAATTTATTAACTAATTCTTCAAAGTATTTCTACAGTCAAGCTGTGAAAACGGAGAGTGAGTTCAATGGAGTTGCATAACATTTGTGCTAATTTAATCGGCAATTCAATAAATCATCATTTAACTGAGATTTGTATTTATATTAAGTCGCCACGCTAGGTTGATTGAACGTCTTCAAACACAAACAAATTTCGATTCAAGTATCAAACAAGAGATGGCGCTCTGCAGCCGTGGATATCACAATTTAAGCTTTCTCCAGCGGAATGTCTCGTTTCTTCTTTTGCACTGCCCAAGGTTGAACTTCGCCAGATGCGAACAGCCAGTAAACGATGCTGCCAAACAGATAAATTCCTGCTGCGATGTAAAATATGATTTTCCATTCTCCTTCGGTCTGTCGAAATGCAAAATTAAGATCAAGACTATTTGGAGATATTTTTGGGTTGTTTCGAATGTTTTGTCATATAGCTTGAAGAATGTTTAAACAGTTTTTATGAATACTTACAGGAGTGCTGACAATAACTCCGGTTAAAAGCGGGCTCACGATTCCGGGCACCGTTCCGAAAGTGTTCGAAATGCCCATCAAAACTGGAAGTTGTCTTTGAATAAATTGTCACTTTAAACTAAATGTTTCCTTACCTCCAGCATACTGTGGTGCGATATCCAAATGATTCACTGTGAACCCGGATAGGGAAAATGCACCAATTCCAACACCGATTGTCAGCAATACGACACTGTAAGTTCGATGCAGTAAAAAAGCTGCAAGCATCATGAAGACTGTTTGGCCGATGAACGATAGGCAGTTGAAGTACTTTCGGACCTGAGTTGTCGTCAAAATCCCTTTCATTTGGAACCAGTCTGCAAGATAACTTGAAACGAAAACCAAAATTGACATCACCAGGTAGGGAAGTGCAGACAGAAACGCGGAACTTTCGATATTAAAGTTCAAAGTGTCTACAATGAAAATTAAATTATTCACAGTGCAAGTTGATAAATGTCACTCAAACCTTTCAAAAACGACGGGAGTTCAGTCAGCAGAGTGAAAAAGCCCCAGGACTCACAGAAGTGACTAGTTATGATTGCCCACACCGGCAACGACGATATAATTGACTTCCACGGCACTTCACTGAACTGTGGCTGCTGGTTTGTTTGATTCCCCAGCTTTTGATTGATATAATCTCTCTCTGTGTGTGACATTCTTCTGTCGTCATCTGGTGATCTCTTCACGATAGTCGCCCAAAAGGCAAACCAGATCAATCCGATTGCACCAAAGATGTAGAAAACACTTTCCCACCCAAAATTCACTGCAAACACTCCAGACAATGGCATCGCAATCACAGTGCCTGCGTAACTTCCAGCCAATGCAAATCCTGCCATTCGTGAGCGTTCTAGCGGTGGTGCCCATTTCGACCAGACTGAATGAATGCACGGGTAAGTTACACCTTCGAAAATTCCTTCGACGATACGCACGGTGAGAAGAAGATAAAAACTTGTTTTCGCCGCAATTGGTGTCAACAGGGTCAGAAGCGCAGTAACAGCAATTCCAAGTCCAAACACCAAGTTTCCACCAAACTTCATGCCAAGATAGCCGCCAACAAACTGCGTTGTAATGTAACCGTAGAAGAACGAACTTAGAACCAAGCCTTTTTGTTTTGAACTCCAATCAAAGTCTTGTTCATAGATTGTCCCATTTTCATATTCGACGGTTCGAATCTCTGTCATTGCCACGATTGCCACACTTAAGTTCACTCGAAGCGCGTATACGTTGAAAAACCCGAAAAACGCCAGAAGAACGACCAAATACCGCTTCTTCTCCCATATTGGCAAGTCATCTTGGTAGTCAGCGTGTCTACAAAGTGAAGGTCAAGCTTTTATAACTGTTAAGCAATCTTATCGTGAATTTTTACGTTTGTCTTATCATTTTGATGAGAGTTTTTCAAACAACTCCATTCACAGTCACAGACAATCCACTAATGAATTAAAAACCGGTCGCACAGCCAGTAAAGTGGAAAGATACAACAAAAGAAAATGAAACCATGATAACCAGACACTAGGGTGCAATAAAGATAGCAGCAAGACGTCAATAATCAGGAGCTAGACTGTGTTATAAAGCTTAATTAACTTGGAAATCTAGTAATGAAAAGCTTCCATACATTTAGTTTATTTTTATAATTTCTTTAATTTAATACTTTTCGTTTATTTTTTCTCTCGCTAGTTTTTTTATTACATTTAATTTATAGTTTGAATTAAAGTCAAGTCTAAATTATTCATCCTTCATTTCAATTGCATCATTTGAATACGCATGAGATTTTCCATTCGTCTCGTTCTTTTCTGCATCGACAACACTGTTGTTGGGAGTTTGACGTGCCCAAGGTTGGACTTCACCAGACACCCAGAACCAGTAGATCACACAGCCAACAAGATAAACGCCAGCGCTAATGTAGAAAACTGTTTTCCATTCGTTTGGGTCCTAAAATCAGAAATAAGAGTTAGAACCAGACATTTTAAAAAGCGTCAAAACTGTCTTACCCCATTTTGAACAAGAATTCCTGTAAGACTGGGCGAAACAATTCCCGGAATTGTCGCAAACGTATTGCTGATGCCCATCAAAATTGAAGCATACTGTGGTGCGACATCCAGATGATTCACAGCGAAACCACTCCAGGCAAACGCGCCAAGTCCCACTGCAATGGTGATGCAGATCATGCTGTTTACCGGGTGCAGCAACAAAGCTGCTAGCATCATGAAGACGGTCTGTGCCAAGAAAGCACCGCAGTTAAAGTATCGTCTGACTTGCGTTGTGGTCAGGTAGCCTTTGATTTGTGACCAATCAGCCAAGTAGCCAGAGACTCCTAGAAGAATTCCCATTGTCAGGTATGGAACAGCTGACAAAAATCCAGTTTTTTCGAGATGAAAGTTGAGAACATCTAAAATGAATTCATTTAAATGAAGTTTTGGTTGATCTAGGAAAATTTGAATTTCTTACCGCTTAAGAAGGTTGGAAGTTGCGTCAAAAGCGTGTAAAAACCCCAATTTTCTGAGAAATGGCTCGCAACAATCGCCCAAACAGCTGTCGACCTGAAAATCTCTTTCCATGGTGGATGCAAAACTTCGTCTTGTTTGCGGTTGCCAAGTTTGTGCACGATGTATCGCTTTTCTTCTTCGCTGATGTATGGATCTTCTTGTGGGCTTTTCTTTACGATAGCCACCCACGCCACAAACCAAACGCAGCCAATCGCGCCAAAAACGTAGAAAATACTTTCCCAGCCGTACTTGCCGGCTAGAATTCCTGACAACGGCATGGACACAACAGTTCCCGCGTAGTTACCAGCGAAAGCAATCGATGCCATTCGAGATCTTTCCAGAGGCGGTGACCATTTTGACCAAACTGCGTGAATGCAAGGGAATGTCACGCCTTCAAAAATGCCTTCAATGATTCGAATAGCCAGCAGAGTCCAAACGCCTGACTTGGCAGCAAGTGGCGTCAACAAGGTCAAGACGGCTGTCATTCCAATTCCAACGCCAAAAACTAAATTCCCGCCGATTTTCGATGCAACAAAACCGCCGGCAAATTGTGTCAAGATGTAGCCGTAGAAGAAAGAACTCAAGACGAGACCTTTTTGAGTAGAATCCCAGTCAAATTCCGGTGCAAATATGACTGATCCATCTGGTTGAGTGGTGTTCTTATACTCCGTCATCGCAACAATAGCCACGCTGAGATTAACTCGAAGCGCGTACACATTGAAAAACCCCAAAAAAGCCATCAACACCACCAAATAGCGTCGTTTACGCCAAAACGGCATCGTCTCGACGGGCCTACAATTGAAGAATAATAAATTACACAATCGTTTTGCTTTGTTTATTTGTTTAAGCGATGTGTGAAAGTTTCTTGATTACGTTTGACGTGAGTTTCGAATCACAAAAGTTAAATGCAATCAACAAGCATTGCAAAAGGGGGGCTTGTTTGTCAGTTTGGTGACTTTTTGTTGTTTTAACGTGCAAATCGCGTTTTTGCTATTGTGAAATGAATTTGAATCAAAATTTGAATAAATTTTAATGTTGAAAAATCCGTTTTAAGATGAAGTAGCGGCTGCAACTTATGCACATATCAAATCGAAAGCTTGAAAATAATTATTTAACGTTCCCATCAAGTTTTCTAAAACTAATAAATAAACTCTCGGTGCAACATGAGCTTGGAGTCGTTAATATTGTCACCCACCCCCGCTTTTAGAAATATTTTCTCAGCGATGAAAACTTTTTCTCATTAAATTTTCCTTTCAAACTAAGAAATAAAACTTGGTACCTTCATCAAGTTAATTAATTTTTTCTCTCCCGCTCACAATCGTTGGAAACTTTTTTTAGATCAATTTCGACGTAGAAGATTAAAATCAAGAAAAAAAAAGCATCACGAATTGCTAAAGAAGAAAATCAAAATTCAAAGCACAAGCTCGCGAAAAGTAATTTTCTAACGAATTGGCCTGCACCAACTCATTCAAAATTGGAGCTGGTCAGTTCGTAAAAAAAGAGAATTGAAACCTACACACGAGAACGAAATTATCAGTATGCGGTAGTGGCTTGGAGAATAAGAGATTGTTTCTCAAGGCAGTCAACAAGCATTCTTGTCGCGGCATTTTCACATTCTACAACCAAATCAATTTGAACTTGAGAATAAAAGGAAAATGTCCGGGATTGTTAGATTACAGCTAATTATTTGTGACGACGGTCCGAGAAGATTAATTTGACGCGAAACTCGCGTTCGATTTCCATCAAATCTCCATCAAAGCATTTGACACTCGCTGCTTTTGAAAGCTCAACTCAAGTGACTTAAAAATCAACACGCTCCGTGATAAGAGCCTCAAAATAAATGTCGTAAATGTGTTAAGCTATAATTGGATTGAAGAACGACAATTGTTGTCAAAGCGTAATTTATTGCGTTGTTTTACACGTCAAATTAAAGTTTACGATCGGTTAACTTCTGTCACGAAAATCCATAAATCATAATTATCGTGCTTAACTTTATAACATCTAATCTGGCTTTATCAAACTGAGTTTAACAACTTAAAATTTCTGCTGAATTCCGACCCGATCGACGTGAAGAAAATTGTAGCGATTCGAAACGCTTCTTCTGGAGTTATCGTTTTGCAGTCAAGGCGACCTGATATTCGTCGCGTTTTAAATGTTGACAAACAGGCAAAAAAGAAATCGGCAAAAAACTAATTTGAGTAAATAAGTCTTCGGTAAAAACCTGTTCGATAACTTTTTAAAGCAACTCATCAACTTAAATTTTTTACGTTCATGCAATGTTAGCAAGGTTGGATCTCGATAATCAGGGTTTGTACTCAAGTAATGACACGTTGCATTTTAGTTTTTCACTGCAAAATCCAATTGTGATTTATAAAAAATTATTAAATTTGCAAATTTTTACGTGTCGTTCAACTTCATCGCCCCCAAACAATCAAAAATCACAGCCTATTGTCCAACTCACTCATCACTGGAATTTTCAACCGGCTGCATAATCGCTGAATTAGCTGTTGTGCTGAAAACTGGCTGCAATTTTCCTTTATCTGCGGCGCTCATTCTTATTTGAAGTCACTCGAGATTTTATTTGATGTAGTTTATTGTACAGATAAGCTTGTTTGACTGTAAATGTCTTTTAAGTACTTTACAAGTGACAGCTTCAGTTACAAGCCACAAACTCTTGAAAATCACGATCAATCAATTTCAAATCAATCCATTTCGGCCACAAGTGGTTGGATCAAACAAACGATAATAAACATTTTTCGCTAAACGCGTAAATCACAAGACGAAGCTCTGCACTTGAGTCGAACGTGTTCACTATTTATTCAATTGTTGACTTTTGCACGCTACCGGTCTGACAACCACGACTTGCCAAGTTCACGAGCGATGTGTGACTGACTTTCAAAATTTTGCGAGAGAACAAACAGCTCTGTTGGTATTTTTTCCGTCCTAAAACACAGTTTACCGCTGTTACACAAAAGAGAAATCAAGTTGACGAGCTTAAAGCTCTCATTTTTTTTCAAAAACCTCTCTCGTAACGGATCGTGAAAGGAAAATGGGAAATTGTCCATAAATCTTCCGATATCCAGCATCGACTTTCTCGAAACAGAAGCGATAATGATCTTATCAAGTGCTAAGTTGTCATTTTTTATGTCGTCTTTGTTACTTTTAAGAAGCGCTAAACTCATTTGTTGACGCATCGTAAAATTATACAACGACGTCGTATTGTAAATACAATCGGCAGAACAACGACGGGCTTTTGATAAACAGAACGAAATGCGACATAAAACAATCGCGTGATAAGATAACTCTTCTCAAGAAGCAATACCGCTCAGCTGGTGGGCACTTAAATTAACTGAAAACTTCGGCTAGTGATCTTGAATTTAAAAAAAACCATTTAAGAAAGCTTTGACCACTTTTGTCGAAGACATTTTTTACAAGAAAATCTAAATTGCAGTCAAAATGGACCAGTCACGAGCGACTTCTGCAACGCCCAGCTCAAAGCAAGAGAAACTCAGGCAAATCGAGTTGAAGAAGCAAGAAAAGTTGATGATAGAACTCGCCGCCGAAAAGAAGCAAATCCGCGACCACTTGACACGGGAAGAAAACTTCAAGAGTCTGTCAAATCAGCGTGGATGGAATGATTGGAAGACTTTTTGTGGAGAAGTGGCTTGTGAATTGCTTCGCGAAGATTTGTGTGCAGTGTCACAGTCGGTCACCTGCTTCATGGACCGTTCGGTACATCTCGTAGACACAATCAAAACTCATCGTTCCCACGCTGAAGAACAGTATTTGAGGAACTTTCAGAAACATTCTGAGATTTTGGATTACATTACGGGTGAGTTTGGAGTGTTCATAGGTAACGTGAACGAATTTTTAAAATTATTTTCAATAGTTTTTCTTAGAAAATAGTTTAAAAATTCTATAAACTTGACCTAACGCACAAACCTCGAATAAATCTCTTAATCTTATCAAATTTCAGACGTTTTCAAGGTTTTCAAAGATTCTTCTAACAGAATGTACGACATGGAGCGTGAAAAGCTGATAAACGACTTTTACGTCGATGCTTTCAGCCGCGACAGACTTCGTCACGGTCGCAAAGTTTACTATGAGAACTTGGCACACGCTGACGTCTCGATGCTGAAGTGTAGAGTGAAACATTGTGATGAGAAGTTTATCGATAAAAAGTTTAATATCGCAGCTGAGAGTGTCGTTAAGGGTGACGACCACATGATTAAAGTGAAGAAAGTCGAGGCAGCTGCTTGTGTTGAAATCAGAAACCTCGTAAATCTCTTCAACAACCAGTTGTGGCCACTGAACAGATTCAGCCAGTACCAGAAAGCTCTCAAAAGGTCAATCGAAGTCGACGCAGGAGTCGAAGAACTGATAAAGAAAAGCGAAGAATCGAAGAAAATCGTTGGAATTTTATACGAAAAGCTGCAGACTGCAACACGAGAACAACTGATGAAGCTTTCTGAACTGAAATCCGAGCAAAATTTTCTCACAAAACTGACAAGCGCTCGAGAAGAGAAAATGTCGACAGACATCGCGTTAGATCACGCCACAATGTTGAGATTGATTGTGGTTTGTGAAAACCAGAAGAAAATTTTAAAGCAAAAGCTCGAACAAGGAAAGAAAATTCAAGTCACAATGGAAATCTGTTCGAAACACGAGAAGTTCAGTGACTCAATAGGAAGCTTTGAAAGCTTAGAAAGTTTCCCACAACAAGCTTGCGACGAATTTTTCAAAAAGCTTGCAAGGGTTGAAGCGCAGGTTGTCGTGCTGAGAAGCTACAAAGCAATCGTTACAAAGGAAAACGAAAAACTTCGCGCTGAAATCAAAGAAGGAAAGCACGAGCGAGAACTCAACCACAACATGAGAATGCTTCGTCTCGACTTGTCGCCGAGTGTCGGTCAAATTTGTCAAATCTCGCATCAAATCCCGCAGATCCGAACTCGTATTGAGCTGCGACAACGCTGGAAGTTGTGCAAAACCTGCAAGGAGTTTTTGTGCATCGCAAAGACTTTAAACCACGCCACTAAATAAACATTAGTTTATCTCGTTATGCACTTGTTATCACTACATATTTGCTGTTCTTTTGATAACCAATCTGCCTGTGGTTGATTCAGCCTAGTTGTGTCTCGTTCATTGATAATGAGTGTTTCGAGCTTTTAGCGCTACACTTTCGCTAGTAATCAGACGGCAATAAAAGCGCTACGCAATCAAACGAGATATGCTATCGTTGAAATCAGTTCAGCTTTAACCACCGCGGATGAAAGTTGAGTGCATTGTTCTGTCCAGTATATTGCGATGAATCGAAGCATGTGAGTTAATTGAAGGAAAATTCCACCAAAGTTTGAATCAATTTGATTGCAGAAGCTGTGATGTGGTGGAAGACAAACTTCCATTCTACCTTCGAAAGCGCTTCTGGGTTGTTTTTCTGGCTTTCCTTGGTTTTGTGAACCTGTACACGATGCGAGTAAATCTTAGCGTTGCGATAGTAGCGATGACAGAAGACCGAATGGTTGTTCATCCAGACGGAAACAAAACAGTCGACCGGTACTTCGAGTGGAATTCGCAGGAACGCGGTTTTGCCCTGGGCGCTTTCTTCTATGGATACATAACAACACAGTTCATCGGTGGCTTTATCGCATCAAAGTTTGGTGGAAGTGTGGTGAGTCAGGCACTATATTTATGAATCGATCATTATCAAGCGCCTTAAATTGTCTAATTAAATCGATAGTGATAACGACCGTATCACTGCCGATAGCAGTTAATCATTCTTATCTTCGTCAATTGTAGATATTCGGCTTGGGAATTCTCGGCACATCAGTGATGACGCTTTTGACGCCAATTCTCTGTTATCAGGGAGTTTACTATCTTATCGCAGTTCGTGTAATCGAGGGCATCCTAGGCGGACTTTCATTTCCAAGCATAAACGCGGTGTATGCAAAGTGGGCGCCGCCTTTGGAACGCAGTCGGATCTCCAGCTATGGAATCTCCGGGTGCTTTGTTGGAACATTCATTGCAATGCTAGCAAGTGGATGGCTTGCGGTTACTTTCAGTTGGGAAAGCATTTTCTATGTTTTTGGCGCTGTCGGTGTTGTTTGGTCGTTAGGCTGGTTCTACGTCGTCAAAGAATGTCCTGAACGTGATTCCCAGATGCGTGACTGCGAAAAGAAGTACATCAAAAATAGCTTGAAGCGAAATGGACAGGTGAACGTGATTGAACCACCTTGGAAGGCTATTTTTACTTCAATGCCTGTCTATGTAAGTTTTCAAATTTCAGTCTCTCAATTTTTGCAACGGCTAACGGTTCATTTTCATTTCCAGGCTATCATGATCAGCCATTTCTCATACACTTGGGGTTATTACACACTTCTAACAGCGCTTCCGTCCTACATGAATGACATTCTTGAATTTAACCTGCAATCAGCCGGTTTTGTTTCTGCAGTTCCGTTCGTTGTCTTATCGATACTGCTATTTGTTTCCGGTTTTCTAGCTGATTGGTTTCAAATGAAGAACTATTTGTCAACGACACAGGTCAGAAAGTACTTCACCAATCTGTCGTTCTTCGGCCAGATGATTTTCCTGCTTCTTGCTGCTTACTTCGTAGACACAACATTGATCATCGTGTGCATCACGTTATCGGTTGGAATTGGCGCATTTTCGATGTCCGGTTACTTTGCGAATGTAAGTCACAGTTTATTTCTGTGTTTCCTTCGCAAATTCTAACATTTTTGCTCTGTCACTAGCCACTCGATATTGCACCACAGTTCGCGTCGATAATTTTGGGCTTCTCGAACACTTTCGCAACACTGCCTGGTCTAGTTTCACCAGTTCTAACGGGCTACATTGTTTCAACTCCGGTAAAACTATTGAACTTCACGGTTCAACAAATTAAATGTTCATGTTTATTGTTCTAGACCGACCAAGAGTACAAAGCCGTGTTTTTCATCGCGAGTGGAATCTACATTGTTGGAATTTTCTTCTACGCAGTGTTTGGGACCGGGAAACTTCAAGTGTGGGCTGTGCAATCGACAGAAGAATCTAAAAGGAATTCTGATGCATCGAGAATTTAGATCACGACCGTTAATGGGGAATGTTGAATCAAAAGTGACTAGAATGGTGTTGAAAATATGCTTTCACGAACTTTGCCCTCAAAAATCTATGTTATCTGCATGCTGACGTAACTTTAGAACGCCCATTATCAAGTCTATCACCTTTTAAATAGCTCAAGATCTCCAATAAAAACAAAACGAAGAGATTAGTGCAGCTTATCGCTATCACTCGTATTGACAGCGGCAAATAATGTTTACACATTTTTCGTTTAACGACAGTGTCAGACTCATTCTTCCAATACTTTCTATAGATTACCCCAAAGTATGTCACTGCGGACACCACCAGCTTGAAAACTTTGCTTTTTACTTTCAAGTCATTCAGTTGTTCACGAAATTTAGAGTCAAGCGGAGACGCTTTATACGTGAATTAAATTAAATTTATTAATCGTCGGCGACGCAATGTCTCTTGAAGTAGATGCTGACAGCACTTCGATAACGGAGACGCTCCCACTTTGGCGGAAACGCAGATACTTGCTGGTGTTGATGGCTTTCTTAGGCTTTATCAATGTTTACACTTTGCGGATCAACTTGAGCGTTGGAATCGTGGCAATGACTGAAATTCGAGAGATTATGCATGAAAACGGAACAATCACCACTGAACAGCACTTTGACTGGGATTCCAAGCAACAAGGGCTTGTCTTGAGCTCGTTTTTTTATGGATACATCTGCACACAATTTATTGGGGGCTATGTTGCATCGAGAATTGGCGGGAATGTCGTAAGTTGATTGTTAAAATCAAATTATGCTTGATACTAAAGATTGCTAAGGTTTTGGGGCTTGGAATTTTTATGACATCAGTGTTGACACTGTTCGCACCTCTTGCTGCACGTGCCGGGCTTGGAACCTTCGTCGCACTTCGTGTAGTGATGGGCTTGTGTGAAGGCGTTACATTTCCATGCATGCATGAGATTTGGTCGAAATGGGCGCCACCGGTAAGTCTTGACTAGAAATCTTCAACACGTTTAAGTAATTTTATTGCAGTTGGAGCGATCGCGGATGGGAAGCATTCAATATGCGGGAACATTCGTCGGGATGGTGATAGCAATGTCGACTTGTGGAGTTCTTTCTGAAGTGTTTGGTTGGGAAAGCGTTTTCTACGTTTACGGGGCGATTGGATGTGTTTGGTACGTGTTTTGGGTGATTTTGATCAAAGAAAGTCCTGAGCAAGATCCGCACATCAGTGAAGAAGAAAAAAATTACATTATGGCGAGTTTGAAACGAACACAAACTGCTTCGAAGCACCAAAGCATTCCTTGGAAGTCGATCTTCACTTCAACAGCTGTTTGGGCGATCGCAGCAAGTCATTTTGCTGAGAACTGGGGTGTCTACACGATGCTGACGCAGCTTCCACTGTTTTTTAAATGTAATAAGATTTGATTCAAATTGAATTGATTAACAAGTTTAACATTTTAGACAACTTGGAATTCGATTTGGCCAAAAGCGGATTCATCGCTGCTGTTCCATACCTCACACTTGGAATTATTCTCTTCTTTGTCGGCTACTTAGCAGACAAGGTTCAAGAAACAGGGTTTTTGACCACAACACAAGTTAGAAAATACTTCAACTGCACTGCTTTCGTGTCCCAGACGGTGTTCATGATGCTAGCTGCATATCAAAGCAATCGCGTGCTGATAATCGTCTTCATTACGTTTGGTGCAGCGCTCGGTGCCCTTTCAATTTGTGGCTACGGTGTTAATCATCTCGATATTGCACCGCAATTTGCTTCAATTACGATGGGACTAAGCAATACGGTGGCTACAATTCCTGGAATCATTTCACCGCTGATTGCAGGTTTCATCGTCACTGATCAGAAGGTAAGGATTGTGATCGTCTCAGTCGATTGATATTTTATGAGAAAAATATTCAAGGATGCTGGTCAATGGAAATGGATTTTCATCTTGACTTCTTGTGTGTACTTAACCGGGTGCACTTTTTATTGGTTCTTTGCTTCAGGAGTGTTGCAGCCATGGGCAAAGTCGACTAAAGAAGATAACCGTGATAATACTGAGTTCGACAAAGTCAAAGATTTATCACCGTGAATTTTTAGTAAATTTCGATAACTAACAAACATTTATTGAATTACTGGCTTTAGTGATTAATGAGCTTGAAAATATCAAAACTTTGTTATGATGTTTTATTGCGAAGATTTGATTCAACAATAAAACTTTTTAATAAGTAACAATGCTTTACAAACTAATGCGATCACATTTAAAACTGTTGTTTACGCATGTTGCAATGAATTTGGTTTTTGTGTTTTTGTTGACCCCAAAATAATAGCTTCAAAACAAATTATTTTAAATCGTTTAAATAATTATCGTTAATTATTTTATGACAAAAACGCAAACAACTTGTTGTTGCCACTTTCACTCTTGAAACTCATCGCTAGAAAAAATTTGGAATATTTTAAGAAAAGTCAACAACAATTGACGGATTGTCTAGTGTAGGCACGGGACGGGGGCTGAAGACTTTCAAAATTTTCGCCTTAACTTTGCTAAAACCTTTTGTCCGTGTGCTGGTGAATTCCAAAAACAGCGGTGTAAAATAATGTCAATGCATAAAATAATGCATGGCTTAAAACAACGTTCGAAACTTATTTCGAATTTCTGGGATTGCATTCTTGGAATTTTTGTCAATTTTCGGCACCACTGAGTGGATAAAAAGTATTTCAGGCGCGTTTGTCTTAATAAATCAGGTTCTCTGTTAACAAAATCGAATGATTGTAGTGATGCTAAGCTGATTTGATACCTTTTGATACACTTACAATGAACATTAAATCGTTTTGACCCTTGATGTAAAGTTTATAAAGCCCGTGACTTTTGAAAACCTTAAAAACAAATTTTGCTTTAAACTTTTAAATGTGTTGTGGCGCCAAACTGATCAGTGGAAAAAATCTCCAACTTAACTTTTCGTGTGTTCTGCTGATTGCATCATGTGTTATTTGAACTTTGCAGCAAACAACATCGTTGCAATTGTTGATTTTACGGTAGTGGAGATCTGCATACAAGTGCTTAAACACCATGTATGAAATACAAGCTCGAAATGTTTACATTCTATTGCCGGTACAAACCATTGGCAAGGTCATTTGCCAGTTTCGTCAACATAAAGGAATTTTGGAAAAAAGTTTTCGAGTGACTCAATAAATCTTCTAACGATGTACAAAATTTTCTCCCGCAGCGATCGCCGGGTGATTGAACTTGCGTACTGACCTTCGCTGCTCTACAACAGGTTTCTCCATTAGCCGAAATTTTTGCTTCAGTCTATGTTCAAACGTCAACTCGGAAAGTTCTTTTCGCTTTCACATGCGATAAAATCATACGAAACGTCCAATAACTCATCCGAATCTCGTTGAATTGGGTTTTTATTATTCGATATGAATGTCGATATGAGTGTTCTCAAGTGTGCTGTGAATTGTTTCATGATAAAAATATAAGCGACACACGAAAGAGTCATTGAAGAAATTACTGTTCACTCTCTGAAACTTTTTTTTTTCATTCATTGTTTGAGTGGCTGG
>JPYR01000080.1:102356-131532 GCA_000775305.1 Belgica antarctica | reverse complement strand
TTAAACGATAAACAGAGAAAATAAAAACTTAAAAACGGCCTAAGGAGACTCATCTCAAGACAAGCATGTCATCGGCAGACAAATTGTAAGTGTTTAATGTTGTGAAAAGTGTGCATGGTTGAAGCAAACTGTTTGATTTCCAATTTGACAAAGAAAAAAGTGTGTCAAACGATGTTTTATTGCCCCCAAACGGTAATTAGGCAATCAAAATTTGTGCTGAACTGTGCTAATAAGCGAATGAAAAGAAAATTATGCTGATAATCTAATAAAGACAAAGAATAAACGAAAAGAATTTAGGTTTGTGATCAAAGGTTACAGTTTTGATTTTCTTCGCATCTTTAAAGATTTTTGATCGGTGATTTTAAATTCAGAATTATGCAAAACCGTCCAACAAAAAAACCAAGGTGCTAGAAGTCTTCAAACTAGCATGCTACACAAAACGACCTTGAAAATTAAGATAATCAAATTCAGAGATAGCTTTTATCGAGCAGTGCGTCTACTTAAGGTTTGAGTAGCCAGTTGACTTACGCGGTTCTATAATAGCCCAATAAAAGATTTTATAAGCTGGGAGCGGGAAAGAATTAGTCTCGATAGTGGCGTCTGCCCATTAATAATTGAAAAATCTTGGGGCGTCATAAAACGCAATCAATCAATCAATCGATAGTGGCGTTGACTATGCAGGTACCATTACGGCTATCTTGAATTTTTACCTCTAAAAAGATAAAGTTTCCTTTGTTTGTGGTCGAAAAATTACAACGCTTCTTCGTCGATTCAAGATGTCTGAGCTGGTCAACGATCGCATCAAAGAAAGTTGTTTTGTGGCACGTGCTGTCAAACGTAATAAAAGATTAAAATTAGTTCTAGGTCGTAAGTTCATTGGATGCCAGGCAGCACAAGAGTTGAAACATGTCAATTTTGAAAGATTACATGAAAGAAATTAAAACAATATCATGACCGACTTAAGTTTTAATATTATAATTGCATTTTTGCACAAATAATTCGTTCACGGGCAATCATGCGCCGCTTCAATAAAATTTGATTGATTTGTTTTTACTCCACTAGAGATATGCAAGGGTCGCAGCCAGAAGATCCAACGCCGTTCTGGAAACGACGTCGATATTTCATTGTTGCTATGGCGTTTTGCGGACTGTTCAATGTGTATGCACTGCGTGTGAACTTGAGCGTGGCGATTGTGGCAATGACGGAACTAAGAAACGTCACACTAGACAACGGAACAATCAGCATTGAACAGTATTTCCCGTGGACTTCAACAGAGAAGGGCTACATCTTGAGTTCATTCTTCTACGGATATCTGTGCACGCAAGTTATTGGCGGCATTCTTGCTGCGAAAATCGGCGGAAACATGGTTAGGACCTTGATTTAACGTTGATGTCATGATTTCTTACTTTTTGTGCAACTTTTTGCACTGCACAGCTTTTTGGCGTCGGTGTTGGTGTTACCGCAGTTCTGACACTTATCACCCCTGCAGCGGCCAATTGGAATATTGGGGCTTTGATTGCCGTACGTGTGATTGAAGGCCTGTTTGAGGTAATTAAGCACTAATTTCAATGGCCGTAACGGCTTGGTGAAAATTTTTAATTCCGTTACAGGGTGTCACTTACTCGAGTTTGTACGAGATGTGGTCGAAATGGGCGCCACCGTGAGTTTGAGAATATTAACTGTTATCAATTCCAGAAATAAACAATTTAATTTCCAGTTTCGAGCGATCACGAATGGTTGTTGCTGCTTTTACAGGAAACTACGCTGGAATCGTAATCAGTCTGCCGGTTTCGGGATATTTAGCAACTTCATGGGGCTGGGAATGGATTTTCTACGTTTTTGGAATAGTTGGATGCTGCTGGACAGTTATGTGGCTGCTGCTTGTCCGAAAATCACCGGGAACGGATCCGTTCATCACGATCGAAGAGAAAAACTACATTGAAAACTCACTGGCCAGGCAATCTCAGGATAAAGAAGTTCCAATTCCGTGGAAGGCCATTTGGACGTCAACTGCTGTGTGGGCAATCATTGCCGCTCAGTTTTCTGAGGTTTGTATGAAAATCCTTTAGTTTATCAGTAAAAATTTACATTTCTTTGATTGTTTCTAGGGTTGGGGCTTCTTCACTCTTCAAACCCAACTACCGCAGTTCCTTGAAGACGTTTTGGATTTTGACATCGCCAAATCGGGTCTCGTGTCTGCCATTCCTTACATTTCAATGTGTTTCATGCTCCAAATTGCCGGTTTTCTTTCGGACTGGGTCAGAATCAAAGGATATTGGACGACGGGGCAAACTCGTCGCTACTTTAACTGTCTCGCTTTCATTGGCCAAATGGTGTGTATGCTTTTAGCAGCTTTCTTCTTGCAACCAGTGGCATCAGTGACTTTCATCACAATCGGAGTGGCGCTAGCTTCATTTGCATATTCAAGTTTCTCTGTTAATTATCTCGACATCGCACCGCAATTCGCTGGAGTTTTGATGGGAATTTGCAACTCATTTGCGACGGTCGCTGGCATTGTCAGTCCTATTTTGACTGGATACATCGTCAACGAACCGGTAAATGGTTTTTCAGATTCTAAACTATCGGAAACTTAAAATTTTCATCTTCCGACAGACTGAAGCAAACTGGAGAATCATCTTTTTTATCACAAGTGAGTTATTGGCCTTGCAAAACCTTTAATACTTTATTAAATTCCCAACTAGGCGGCATTTACCTTTTTGGTGCAATCGTTTACTGGTTCTGGGCACAAGGAGAAGTTCAACCGTGGGCAATCCAAGAAGTAGAGCCTGAAAGCAATGACAAAGACAGGAACACTCAAGTGACTGGATTCTCCAATCCTGCTTTGGACATTAGGGAGTAGCTGTGCTTAAATTTAAAGCTTGTCATCGCATTTTTTGTTATCGAAGATCATAGATATTTAATAAAGCAATATTTTGGAAACTTTGTAATACAAAAAGTTTGAAATTTTGCTTGTAGCGGATCAATCAGAGACAACTCTACTAAGCTAAATGCATTGTTATGAAAATTTTGAGAAACAACTGGTAAAAAAACCTATTTCTGATGAACTAAATTGTTATTCCATCACTTCGATCAGGCATCGTTCTGGCAGTTGGTGCCGCAGTTTACTGGTTTTTTGGTCAAAAAAATATTCGACCGTGAGCAGTGCAGGAAATCCCACCGAATGAAGCTTAAATAAATAATTTTGTTGATAAATTTCATTAAATTTATTAAGATTTTGATGCTGAATCTCCAGCAAGTTTTATTTGCAGTTTAGTTGGTGACGGTACAAAATTTTATGTTAGGTTCCAAGGACGTCACGTTTTATATTCCAAGCTTGAAGATTTGTGGCAGTGAAAACACTTGAAATTTCTGTCTTTGAAATTATTGGAAAACTAGAGTTGCTACTGAAAAATCTATTTACATCGAGTAGATTTTCAAAAATTAAATCGCCGTTAAATGTCTCGAGTGGGAATGACTAATGCGTTTCTGATTCCGCTGTCGGTTCTTCGACTTGCTTCTCAGCCTTGTCAGGGCAGTCGGCCACCAGGTGGTCTTCTTTTTTACAGTGATGGCATCGTTTTGGCTGCGATCCTTGTGAACAGTCTTTAGCTAAGTGGTTGGCGAACTCGGCGCAGTTGTAGCATCGAACTTTTCTGAACCGTTTCTTTGGCTTTGGCTTGAAGTCGGAACCCTGGCAGTCACCCTTTGATGGGCCACTGACTCTGGTGGCTTCGAATCCTTTGCCACTTTCTTTGCATTCAAATTCTACCAATTCATCTTGTGCAAGCTGTGATGAAAGTAAACGAATATTAGTTTTCGATTGATTAAATAGATACAGATTTTTATTACCGATCGAAATCCACCCATTTTGATGACACTCTAGAAGCAGAATTGAAATGCATTAGCTAAGTAATAACTTTGATAAGGAGTTAATCTACCTGATGAACAAACACTTCCTGTCCCCCGTCGTCTGGAGTTATGAAACCGAAGCCCTTAAGTACATTGAACCATTTGCAGCGACCAGTTTTCGTCACGACGTTTGCGTTCTTATCTGTCTCAACTACAATGAAAGAAAATTTCAAGAATTTCAAAACTCGATTTAAACAGGATTTATAGGCGAAACTTTCACTGCTTTCCTTCGCGACCCTTCTCGGCTCCCTTTCTTCACAATTCCCATTCAATTATGAAATAAAAAAATCGTTCTCAATTCTTTTCATATTAAATTCCCTTCGTCGTCTTGAGAAGAAAGGTTCAAAGGGTTAAATTTGTTATAGTTTCGTGAACATAAACCCATGTATTGAGTCTAGTTTTGAAAGTTTGTCGCTATTTTAAGAATATCCCAGCGATTTAGCGGCGAAAATGTTCCAATTCACTGCATCGTCCACCATTTTTCTTCGATTCCTTATCACAGACATTTATTTTGGCGGCAAAACCCGATCATGCGCACTGGTCTGTAATTGCTTCGGAAATTTGTTTCCATCAATCGCAGGCAACTTCAAAATTTAAATCCCTCATTTGAATAACAATGACGTGGAAAAAGTTATGTGTAACCTCTCGAGCCGTCTTTCACTCATGAATTTTAAGCGTTTTCCATCGTTCTCATGCTTTATCTTTATTTAACGCACACTGCTCGAGAACGGAAGTGCATCTTGTCGCCGAGTTTCTGTTTATTAATCTTTCTTATTAGATTTTCACGACTTCTAAGACTTTCTAAGTGAAATGTTTTATCACGTTCGGCAGCAACACACAAGCAAAGATGTGACGACAACGCGTAGACGCTCGGAATTTCGATCTGTTTGTCTACCTGCATCATCTACGCTTTTTCTTCTCGTCTCCTTCGTGACAAACGAATAAACTTAGTTTACCTGCTTTGAATGAGCAAAGACAGCACTGTCATGTAGCAGCAGGGAGATTTTGACAGATTTTGAGGTTAGAAACTTGATTCCAGGACTTTTGTATAGACATTTAAGTTCAAAACAAAGTTTTTGAACTTTCGACTTCAAAACGAAGTGTATCTGCTATTGAAGGATGGTGTTGGTTGCTTATCAAGCAGAAAAGTGTCTGGATTTTGTCAAATTTAAAGACAAAGTCAAACTAATTATTCTTTTAAGCCAGTTCGTCGTCTCTGCTTTTGAAACATGGAGTTGCTGCAATGTTGCCTACAAAAAATTCAAATTTCCCAAATTTTCAATTCTAATTCATTGATAAGGTTCTGAGCTCATGAATCTTTCAGAAACACATGTGTTTACCTTCACTTTCTGGAATATCCGTATCAGCAACTGCTGCTTCTTCTGTCGCCATCGCTTTTGTCTAGTTTGCACTCGCTTTTCATAAATATCCGAATTTACAGCCTTGCACTTCCCACCCACGAAACTTTCATGTCTTTTTAACGTTCTCTTAATCCAAAGAGTTGGTCAGGGCTTAATTCACTCTCATACGCACTTTGTTACAATATATTTGTGCGGTTT
Source organism: Belgica antarctica (assembly GCA_000775305.1). Lineage (NCBI taxonomy): Eukaryota > Metazoa > Arthropoda > Insecta > Diptera > Chironomidae > Belgica > Belgica antarctica. Next base: position 126,064 of record JPYR01000080.1, on the reverse strand, counting down.
AGGCAAATACACAAGAAACGAAAAGATTACGAAGAGAAATAGATTCGAGGCCACCGAAACTGCGCTTAAACGATTTTAATAGAAGCTGAAATGTTTTGATTGCGATGTATCCAGTTTTGTAAGCTCAAGCGACGGAGACTTCGACGTCGTCAAAATAATTCAAATAAAATAAGCGAAGAAAAACTTGCACAGGCACGAAAAATTCCCGACAAAACCGAAATGCGTTTCTGTTCTAGTTAAAATCACATCGCAAACTGATTCCAAGACTTCCCTACGCACATTTTCCACATCCACAAACACTTTTGCTTTTCTCGAACACATCAAAAGCAGCACGACGCGACGTAGGGCCCTGAGTGTCAGAAATGTGCGTAAGGGCAACTCGTTGTAACGAACCCGAGTGAGATGGAACGATCACACTCCGCCTTTAAATCGATAAACGTTTCTCCCTTGAAGATGCTTCGGAGATCTTACAAGAAGTTCACAAGTGGGAAAAAGTTTTTCTTCCGGTTCGAGAGACAGAAATTCCTGGGCAACACGTGGAACTAGACAAAGGCTTTTGATACTTTTGGACCCTGCCCCCAAACACGAAACTGTCGCAATGAAAACAATTTTTCTTCTGTTTATTTTCTATTCTTTCGCTTTTCAGAGTAAATATTGTAAGTTGTTTACGAAAATCATCGTAAAACGGACGGCGGGTGATGTTTGTGTAAATTGTTTCCAATGAAACCAAATAAAAATGTAAAGAAATCACTATCGGTGGGCTTCCGGTATTGATTTTGTGGTGAAGTTATTGGAATTTTAAGCTGAAACGTTTGTAAATGTAGCTATCAAGCAATATTTTAAATAGAAAATGTGGAAAACTTAAGTCAAGTTCATTTTATATTTAACCAAAATTTTGTAACTTTGAGGCAAAGATTGTCTAGCTGTAAACAAAATTAGATAAATCACAAGCTTAAACCTAACACTCATTCATCAACTAGACAGTCAAGTCGTGAAAGATCTTGAATAAACTAAGACAATATTTAAATGTTTATCAATTAATTAACCACAACATTTTTAAAAGCTTAAAATTGACGGAAATTAATAGAAATCATCAACTTCTGATTTCAAAATCGTGGGAAAACTCATTTTCCGACTTATTATCGCCAGCATAGTCAAAAATTGAACCTTGATAACCTTTCTGAACCTAAACAACGTTTGAATCACTACAAACAAGATGCAATGCCTTCGAAAACAAACGAAAATTATCGATCATGACAGACAGATGAGAAAAGAAAATTTGAGAAACGTTCTCAGTTCGTGTTTTCACTTGGCTTCGAGTCTATTTTTGGCTGCGTTAGTTTAACAACCCTCGACATTCGTCATTTTGACGGAGGGTTGTTGAAATGAAGGCGATTTCAGCATTTAGAGTTGTTTTCCTGCTCAAAAGTGTTGAAAAACGTATGAATTGCGAGAAAACTTTTCGGAAAACTCGAGAATTTTGTAGAACGAGGGTCGGAAGAGCGAGCGCAAAATGAATTTCAATGCTAGGGGTTGTGAAAAATCTCTTGAAGCACTGCGCGTTTCGTAAAAAACCGACCAATGATTATTAAAACAGCGTTTTTTATTCGATCCAGAGGGTTGTGCCATAAAAAATTGGATTTGCAACAAAATGACGGATCAAAATGCATTGTTTCAATGCAACTGGGGCTACTAACTAGGTAACTTGGATGACTGGGGGATGCTTTGGATGCTTTGAATGAGTCAACAGAATTCAATCAGATATTTCGAGAGATTATTTCATGTGAACAAAAAAAGACCAGGAAATAAAACGGTAAAAAATAATCTCTTAGCATCTGTCCGAGCACAACACGACCGGTCAATTATTCTGCATTAATGCATTTTGTAGATCATTTAAAATAGATTTTTCGGCGCAGGGGCTTCGGATTAAGAATATTTCCGATAAGTTTTGTTGATCGTTCAAACAATTGAAGCCATTGCTTTGCTTTTTCTTATCAGAGTTGTGACTGCTGAGTTATTTGTTATGATAACAAAGCAATTATTTTTAATCGATGCTATTTTAAATGTCAACCAGCAGATTCTTAACAAGAAAAACTTGGTTAATTGATATAAAAGTTTGTTTAACAATTCCTTCTCAAATTCCAACTAAATTCCATGCCCAAACTTCCATCTCCCAAACCCCTGACGTCCACTGTCAATCAATACTTTGTTGTGCATGTCGAACTGTTACTAACAAATCCCAATTATGTAGATTTCATCCCCTACGATGCACTCGGCCTGCAACATTTATGGCGAAAGTCGTTAACGACGGCACGAGCTCTGAAATCATTGTTTGCCTCGTCGATGACTTGATTTCGTTTTAAATCAAACAACAATGGAACGTTCCGATGAAGAAAATAAGAAACCAGATCAAGGGTCAATCTGATGTTTGCACTAAACATTTTTTACACACACCGGAAACGAGTGCTGTTTTGAAGCTGGTGGTGAAGTTTTGATAAATTGATATTTAGTTTCAAAGTCGATAAAAGTCTTGGATCAATAAAGAAAATGAAATTTCAGGAATTTGAATGAACAGTAGTGAAAGAATGTAAAGAATTTTATTGTACTTATAGTTTCAAAGCCTATGTTATTACAAAAACTGTAATTTAAATATAATAAATAAACTGCAATTCATGATTGATTGATGCAATGTTAAACAACTAACAAATTCAGCTTTATCACTTTTTAACGGACTTTTGAAATTTGAATCTTAACGAAATCTGAACGAACTTATCGAAGACTTGCAAACTGCTTCACCGTCACTTCTGACAGTAGCAAAACCTTCTTTATCGATATCTTTACTTCACAATTTTCGTCGATCGATCTTAAAGGATAAATTAGAAACTCTGAACAGTGTTGCTTATAATAGATCGCGTACGAAGTGACAAGGCTGAAAATTTGGCGTGCAGCCCCTCGAGCGGAACTGACGCAAGCTTACGAAATCGCGAGAGAAAGAAACTTCGTGGTGGAACAATTAAAAAAGTCTGATTTGGCTTAATTTTGTCAAGTTTTCTGCGCTAGACTCTAAACGTTCTTGAGCTAAGTCACCAAAGTGTTTGCATAATCCGACCCAGTGGTCGTTTACCGCGTGGAAGCTAGTGAAAAAGTCGCGACAATCCAAATCTGGTTCCATTTTAAAGCAACAACAAAGAAAAACACAGCTGACTGGAAGAAAAATAAAAAGTTTTCACAAGAATCGCTCGGATGTCACTTGCATGTGACTCACATGTTTTGAGACTGATTGCTGTGGTTTAACTTGGTGAAATTCATCGAGAAATAATCAAAACAAACAAAAAGTGATTTTTTGAAACGCAATAAACAACGAAGCAAAGGGGAAGGGGAGCAAAATACGAATAAATAGAAACTAGAAGTGAATCTTTGTTACAAAAACCATAGAAGCAGAATTTTGCTCGCACTGACCCAATCCGCACACAACAATGATCTGCAATCACCGTGTTCGCCTCAAAGAGCAGCTCTTCCTGGACGGCGATAAGCCGTCGCTGCTCGAGACGATCTTCAAGTATCTCGCCAACAACCTGAACCTGATCAGCCAGCTCAACCCGACCACACAGAAATGGGAGCTCAAAGATGACGTGATTATCCCGAACGAGATTTGCGATAGGTGAGTGGCACTGTCCTGAGGGCTCCGGGTCTAAGGGTGACAAGAGGATGTTGTGCTTCTTTGTGGTGATGACGTAGCGGCTGCATTGCTGGTCGTCACATGCGATTGTTTATCAGTAATGTTTTGCTATGATTAGAAACGAATTGTGATTTCGAGGCACCCTAAACAGGTTTCTCTTTTCAAGTGTGTCTTTCTTCTCTGCTTCTATTCAAGTGCATATTTTCGTTCGTTTTTGCACATTTCTTCATCATTTCTCGTGTTGCTGAGAGATTTTTTCGTGTTTTTTGTTCCCCAATGTTCGAAAATAAGTGTTCGAGGTCGGCACTAGTGAAGCCCTTCAAGCAGCCCCGATTCACCTTAACATTGGCATACGTCGAGCGCGGAGAGAAAAGCACGAGAATGGAGTTCCAGCAATTGCATCACTCACTCTGCGCTCTCGATATGGATAATGCTCGCAGCAATTGAGTGTTAATTAACGCCGCTCTTTTGTTCACTTTGATGGTTCCTGTGAATTTCATAATTTGAGAAGTGAGCTTCGCGGATACACGGCGGTGATTAACACTTCCCTTCGACTCCTAAAAATATTCAATTTTCACTTTCCTTCCTTTTGTTCGGATGCAAATGCAAAGCAACAACGACAAACAAATAGAAAATTTTCGTTCTCGGCGAGCTGCTGGGTCCATGTGATCATGTTTAAAATAGATAAGATGGCGCGGCATGAGTTTCTGAAGAATTTTTTCGCTTTTTTCGTTTTCCTCTCGCGTAACTCGTGAGTGTGGCATTGAAAATGGACAGAAGTAGAAAAAAGTTCGCGTCATCGAAATGCACCAAGGTTTTTGGCGCTAACGTCTTCGTAGTTGAGAAGCGACAATGAAAAATCTTTTCTATGTGTTCGGTGTAAGATTTTATTTCGCAAGATTTGCATTTCGGATCTTGCTGCGGGAATCAAAGCTACAACTTGATGTCCAGCTGGGATGGAAGGCCGGGAATGTCGATGGGGGAATCTGCTGTGATGCCAATCGAGGGCAGTTCAATGTTCGGTATCTTCGGAGGTTTGGGGAGTGGTGGAAGGGTCACGTCGATTCCGACGTTCAGTTTTCGGCCGGATAAGAATGGGAGAACTGGAAGAAAAGTTGGGGAAGTTTGGATCAGATTTGTTCATTTGCTCGTTAGTTTAGATTTTAGAAGTTCACTTGATGTGAATCAGTGACGCTTAAGCCTATTTTTTGCCCATGTTCGGGGAAAATACGGCTCCAAGATTTGGGTTTTGAGTTGTATAAGAAGTTGGAGCTACGAAGCCTGGCGGAGCTGTTGGGGGGTAATTTGCATTGTAAGGTGCTGTCGTCTGATAGTTCTGGTAAGGTGCTGTCGTCTGATAGTTCTGGTAAGGTGCTGGCGTTTGATAGTTCTGATATTGAGCGGGAGCTCCGGGGTATGGTGTTGGAGGTGCCCATGGGCTCGGCGTTGTTGCGGTGTAATTTCCATACTGTCCGTTATAAGGCGCGTATGAATTCCATGGATTTCCTTGGTAATTCGGAGAATAACTTCCTTGATAATTTTGACCCCAAGCAGCTGACGGCCCGCTGTATTGGTTATACGGATTATACTGCCACGGATTGCTCCATCTTGAAGGCTGACCATAAACACCGCTGCTTGCATATCCTTGCTGATAGTAAGGGAAGTTCCAGTTGTTGTCCATTTTGAACTGGCTGGGATTATTTTGGAAATATTGCTGCTGTGCCTGCTGCTGGTAATTGTTGTAGAACGGATTGAACTGGCTAGACTGCGATCCCCAACCACCGGTGGCTTGATTAGTTGACGAGCCCCAGCTATTGCTTGGTTGTGCGCCCCAACTGTTGCTTGGCTGTCCATACTGAGAATTCCAGCCATTGTTATACTGACTGTTAGAAGAGTTTGTCGGTTGACCCCAGTTATTGTTAGACTGGCCGCCATTCCAGCCACTATTCCAGCCGTTGTTTTGTTGACTGTTATACGAAAGAGTTGTCTGGCCCCAATTGTTGTTTGACTGCCCGTTGTTCCACTGGTTGTTGTAGGAAGGAGTTGGCGTTTGCGGAGTTGCCGTTTGTGGAGTTGTCGTTTGCCCCCAGTTGTTATTAGATTGTCCATTATTCCAGCCTGAATGTCCATTTCCATTTTGATTTTGGTTCCAATTATGGCCACCCTCATTATTATAACTTGGATTCGTTGATTTTTCGTTGGGTTTTTTCCCGTTTCCGTTCTTATTCAACGAGTACTTGTCTGATATTTTGGCGACGTGAAGCTTTGAAATTAGAAATTAAAAGATTCAAGAACTTACCAGCAGCGATGTGGTGCTTATCACCGACCATGGCTGAGAAAATTCCATCTGGGATAGCTTTCGCCGTCTTTAAAGAGAAAGTTAAACATTCATCAGCTGCAAAGCCTTACGCAAAACACTCACAATGAACGACACCAAGAGTGCAAAGCACAAAAATCCAATGGCAAGCTTCATCTTGCTTTTTAGTCCCTTTTGTTAAACCGCTGATCACTCCAAACTATAAACTGAGCTTTGGCCGTTCTTCAACGCTGATTTTATACTTTGCGAAAATGCGTTGATGGTCAAAGCACCGAAAAAAGATAAGCTCGCTGATTACACGCTTGAATGCTCGGGTTGGCCCTAATTTAGCCGTTGAAGATTCCTCGCTGATAACAATGGTTTCCAAAATCCACGACAATTATTGCACAACCGCCAATTTAATCTTTTTTCCGGTTTAGATTCCTCCAGTTCTATCAAAACTGTTCGTTGGACATCAATGACAACTTTATCAACATCTTCAAGGACACAACTCGCACCCCGCTGAAGTTCGTGTCGCTTCGAAACAGTTCCATCACAGACGAGGGCATGCAAGCCATGCTGCAGCACAAGCTGATATCGCTGTCGTTGTGGTACTGTGATAAATTCACGAACGCTTCGTGGCCTCACCTGATCGCCAACGGCAGCGAGCTGAAGAACCTGGAGTTGGGCAAGTTTGTAGACATGCTGAAGAACCGCGAGCCGAACGAAAAGACGCCGATCGACTTCCAAATGAACCTTCCAAAGCTCAAGCGCCTCGTGCTGAACGGCGTCGCGCTCCAGTCATCGATAACATTTAGTGATTTAAGGGAACTGTCCTATCTTGACCTCACCGCATGTCTGTTCGCCGACTTCAGTCTCGAGAGTCTCGTGCACCTTCCGCACCTTAAAACCCTGATCTTGTTCAACGTGTGGCCGCTGGAACGAGATATCCCGACAATATGTCAACTGACACAGCTGCAAATGCTCGATATTTCGCTGTCTAAGCCAATGATGCCTTCCTACATCGCTCCAAACCAGACGTTGGAGATGATTGTGTCGAGCCTTCCAGAGCTCGAACATTTAGATATCTCGGGAACTAATTTGTAAGTTGATTGTCTTTTGAAATGTTCGCTTAAACTAAAGTTTTATTCAATTTTAGAGCTGGCACTGGAGTTGCACAACAAGAAGCCAAGGGTGGAACACACAGCTCCGACATCCCAGGTCTCGAAAGTCGCGTTGACCGTCCTCTGAAGTTCCTCGGACTCTACGACACAACAAACTCGGCCTGCCGTAGACACGACATCCCAGCCACGTCAATAGCTGGCGACGCCAACGAAGATCAGATTCTGCTGTCAGCCATCATGTACCAGGACCGCCACGAAATGCTCACGAAAGTGCTTAACGACTTGTATCACCTGCTGAGGTTCGAGAATTGCACGCAAATCGATCGCGCCTTGAGAGCCGTACTGATCGCCATGGACAAACACATCGGCATCAAGCACATTCAGATCTCGGGCAGTGCCACGCTGTTCTACATCGTCAAGAGCAAAGAAAAAGTCAAGTTCGGCTCCATCCTTAAGAACCACATAATCCGTACGCTACTGAACGGCATGTCAGCACATTTGTCCGATGACACGATGATGCGCAACGGATGCCTGACACTGTGTCAGTTCTCGATTCCTTCTGATGTGGTGAGTTCGAAGTTTTTAAAGACAGCAATTGCAGTGATTCTAATTGTTTTTGTTTCCTTTCAGCTTTTTGAATACGAACGCCTTGTGAGAATCTTGCTCCACGGTGTCAGTGATACCGAACAGAGCTTCGTGCAGAGAATTGCAATTTACCTTCTGAACTCGCTGGCATGCCAGGTGGATGGAAACCAGAAGCTGTTCTTAGGCGATTTAGGTGCTATTTCAGTGAGTTGTCGACAACGCGCCCTTAATGATCAATTGTTCATTCGAACTTTGCATTTATTTCCTCAATAGACGATGCTGAACCTGATCAACGATCGTCTTAATCGTAAAGTCTTCGATGATGTGATGGAAGTGGCCTGGTCTACAATGTGGAACGTAACGGATGAGACTTCAGACAACTGCGAGAGATTTTTAGATGGAAAAGGAATGGAGTACTTCTTAGGATGTTTAAGGGTGAGACCAAAATTGTAATTCACTGTCGGTGATTCTTAAATTCTGGCAATTTGCAGTGTTTCCCCGACAAAGACGAGCTTTTGCGCAACATGATGGGGTTGCTTGGGAACGTCGCCGAAGTGAAGCGTCTTCGCTACCGGCTAATGACACCAGAGTACATCATGGTCTTCTCCGATCTTCTGGATTCAAACAGCGATGGCATCGAGGTCAGCTACAACGCTGCTGGAGTACTCGCACACATTGCATCCGACGGAGCCGAAGCTTGGACCATTGAATCGCCATCCCGTGAGTCAGTTCTCGATAGAATTATCCAGGCCATCGAGCGATGGAGTTTAGACACCGAGAGGAACATCAACTACCGCAGCTTTGAACCGATTTTAGGGCTTATAAAGTGCTTCGACACGCCAGCTTGTCAGATTTGGGCTGTCTGGGCGCTTGCTAATCTTACAAAGGTAAGTTCTTGGACACATAAGCTGCTAGAAAACTAAGTAACACACTTTTATTGTAGGTCTACCCTGAAAAGTACTGCAAAATAGTCGAAGAAGAACACGGAATTAAGCTCCTGATGGACCTAACCGACCACATGGAGACTTGCGAAAAGCTGAAGGAGCTCGCCCAGATGGTTTTGACTGCCTGTGATCACTACAACTCGAAAAACTTCATGGAAGAGTAATATTCGTCTGCTGCGTAGTGTCAAAATCCTCTCTTTCGGTTTTTTGTTTTGTTTTGTTGATGTTGTTGATAGTTTTTCCCACCTTTCTTTGTTGATTTACCTTTTCCCGGGAAACTGAGGCGCTCGCTGGCGTCTCGCTGTTAGCTTCGTGCATATTTCTACCAAAAGTCTTTAGATGTGTCATGGCTTTTAATTGTTCTCGTTTAGTTTGGGTTTGAATTTGATAGCAGAGAACGTAAGTCGGGAAGGGAAAAAACCTTCCACAAAGTTGTTAAGAATGGAGAACTAACGGCAAACGAAGTCCGAAAAATTAATTTTTTTTGTAAATACTCAAGAACTTTCTCCTTAAAGTTTACAAACAAAATGTAGTCGTGTTGGCACTTGTAAAACACAACGCTAGAATTAGCTAGGAATTCAATTAAATAAAAATCTTCTTTTCGATCTTCTGTCACCGCAAATACAATTGGGCTTAACCAAAGTTTAACTTAGAGCTAAAAAAACGAGGAGATTTGGACAGAGTTCGAGCACAAACCTTCGTCTGTTTAAGACCTTGATGCTTATTTCATATCGCAGACTCAAATTTTTGGAGAAAGAAATCACAAAATTGCTTCTGTACATAGAAAGTAGTGAGTTTTAGTAATTTTCTCGAAGTTTAAGCTGCCTGGTGCGAAGTGGGATGACTGAAACGTTTAAAACCAACGTTTCCTTTGAAGGAAACATCAACTTTCTTTGATCCAACTCGTACTAGACAACTTCAACTCTTAAAATTTCTCGTTCAGTTTACACGCGCACAACCCCGGCGATCGAAAGGTCCCCTTGAAGAAAATCTAGAAAAGAAGGAAAATTCGGTCGCTTGTTACTCTAATTATTCAATATTCATATCTTTCTTTATTTAAAACCTTGTTCAATGCAAGCGAAATGAATTTTAAGTTACAGAATCTAATTCCACCTTTCTTCCTGCAAAATCGCAAACTTGCTTTAATTTAATTTCTGTCCTTCCATCAACTCTTATAGCTTAACATTCTTCACTTACTGTTCTGTAATCTCCTCGCGAGAGAAGAGATGAAGCTTAAGCAATTTAAAACATATATTTTATTTATGAAGAAGAAAAAATTTGATTTTCATACATAATCTAGTTTAAGTTTTAGTTTTTTGTGGAAAAGAAAAAACATTAAAAAGTATATTTTTAATCTTGTCAAAACACTTGTCGCGTTTCACTTCATTAAATTAAAGTCCACAATCTTTTACAGATTTGTATTTTCAGATTTCTTAACAGTCTACAAAGGTGATGAAGATGAATGCACACTGTTAATGACTTTTCACAATAATTCTAAAGATTCTGTGATCAACATCTACTGGTTTAAGCCATGACTCTGGGTTCTCATAGTTTTGAAAAAAAAATGATCATCCTTAAGCAGATCAACATTGGAGACTATAGTTGACGAAAATGCTTTACCAAGAACTAAAATATCTTCAATGAAATTTTCTTCTTCATTTTGTAAAGCGGAAACTCCACACCAATACGGTTCATCATTGATCACTTCAAAGATCTAAACTTACGTAGTGCTGGAAACCTTATTGTCATAAAGCTACGCAAGAATGCTTTTCAGCTTTGCAGATACCCACCAAAGGTCTTACAAGTTAAGCATAGAGCTTGAACAAAACATTTCATAATTTTTTTTGTATTTTTCGGCATTTTAACTTCATCTGGCTCTGATTTTTTGTGTACTTTTGTTTAAATATTTCATCTTATCATCGAAGAACTGAAAATTAATTCTAAGCTATGTAAATCGTTGTGATTTCCTTTCGTTTTCAAGCAAGCCTTAGATGCTTAACCAAACTAGGTGTTTGTGAACTAAAATGTCTAGAATTTATGTTTGGCATTTCAAGTTCGCATCGAAGTTGTCTAGATTCTTAATATCCTTTTTCTAGACTTTAGAAATCTCTTCTCTACTTTCTAGAAAAACATTTTTCTGTGTGTTTTTGGTCTAGGTTCAAGAAATAGTTTACCAAGAAGTTCCATCTCTAGAAGTTTTGCCCCTAGACATTCCAACTCTACAAAATCCGAAATTTCACCATCGAGAAAGTCTTTTGGCACAAAGACGTCTTCCTTGTACACACTCAGCTTTTTTCGCACGCAAACTTTCTTCTTGTAAGTTGTGCTTTTAAGTTTTAGACATTTAAGAAGGAGGTACATCTATAAAACTACATTTAGTTACATTTACTTCCGAAGGTCTGGTTCTTCCGTTGAAATACACGAAATGCACGTTTACATTTCTGGTGCGCTTAAATTCTGGTCCGGAAGTACTTCGGGTGGATCGTGATCTTCGTTTTCGGTGTCTTTCGGCGAACTTAAAGCCTTCGGCACGGGCAGCACTGCTGGCTCCTGCTGGAAACTCTCGTTTATTACGTTTTTTAGTTCCGTGTCGTTTTCGCTTGGATCTGGCTCGAATTTCTGTAGTATCGATTTTTCTGACTCGAATGATTCCACGTAGCGGAAGTCGGACCGATCGCGTTGCTTCTTAATTCGTTCGTCGTTGTCTTGATAATCATCGCTGCTGTCAATGTCTTCATTCAGCTGAATGTCTTCGATGTCGTCTTCCTTCTCAAGTTCCATTTGCGGTTCTGGCTGCGGAGTGGTTGATGACGGGTCTTGGCTGATGGGAACTGAAGATCTCAATGGTTCAGCAGTCGATGAGAATTCTGGCTGCGTGGTTGATGAAAACGTGTCGTTCGAGGTATCAAGCAGTGCTTCAGTTCCAAGCGTCGTTGTCGTCGTTGTAGGCGATAAGGTCGTCGTGGTAGCTGTGACGTCTTCTGTGTTGTTAAGCACGAGTGGAACTTGCTGCAGCGAGCTGGCAGGCACAATTATCTGAACAATCGAAGGCATTTGATTTCCACCCAAGGGAATTTGTTGATTAGGCTTCATTATGCTTGCAAGAAGCTCCATTGGGGGCGTTTGGATGAGTGACGACTGTGGATCGGTCGCAATTGGCAACAACTGCGGAACAATACAATGCGCGATTCCCATCAGCCGAGCGTAGTACATTTCGAACATTCCAACCAGTTGTGGCAAGTTTTCATCGCACAAAACGGGGTTTTCTGGAAATAACAAGCGGATTTAGTTGAATTTGGGTGTTTATTAAAAAAAACTAGAATTTTTTTACCTTGAAGAATAATTTCCAGCTTTCCAACAACCCCGTGATTTGAGCAGCGCGTGTTCGACACCAAATCTGTTGTCATCGACGCGATGTTGTTGTGAGACAAGTCAGCAGCGCACAAAACCGGCAGACCGTGGAAATCTTTGCCCATCGTCGTCACCAAATTGAATGACGCGTTTAACGTCTCAAGTGTTGGGAGATAAGCCTTGAAAATTAAATGGAATTGAAACGAAATGTTTATTCTGTTTTTGATCAAAGTGAACGCAATGTGGATGCAGTGTGCCAAATATTCAGAATAAGTTCAATGAAAAAAGTTGAAACAATCTTTAAAGAAGATAAATAAATTTCTTACCTTTGAAAATGCGTCCAACGACTTCAACCTGTTGTTTGACAGATCTAAAATCTCCAGTTCTTCCATTCGTTCAAAATCTTCTGCGTAAATGTTCTCCAGCAAGTTGTTTGACAGAATCAGCCGTCTCAAATTTCCCAGCCCCGCTAAAGCGCCGTCTAAGGATTTCAGCAAATTGTTTCCCAGCAGCAGCTGGTACAGAAGCGTCAAGCTTGGTATTTCTACGACATTTTCGTGGCGCCCCGTCAACTTTTCAATTCGATTGTGTGACAAATCCAGATGTCGAAGTTTCATCAACTTGTAAATATCCTGCATCGAGAACTCTCGTAACAGATTGCTGCTGAGATTTGCGTAGCGCAGGTTGGTGATGTACAGAAGGGACTTGTTGAGTGACGGGATGAGATTAGCGGAGAAGTTGATTTCGTCGATATTTTCAGATTTGAGAAACTCGTCTTCTGCCAGATATTCGATCTTGTTGTGTTCCATGTAAAGACGAATCAGGGAGCTGTGGTGCGAGAAAAGATTATCGAGGGAGCGCAGTTGGTTGTCGTTGATGTAGCACGTGTCGAGGCCGATTAAGTTCTTGAATGTTTTCGGCAGTCTCGTCAAGTGGTTGTTGGAAATCATCAGCACCATGAGTTTGGGCGCGTTATCGGGCAACTCATCGTCCAGTGTCGTCAAGTTATTTGAGTTGACGAAAAGCAGTTTGAGGTCGCTTAAATGACGCACCGTTCCGTTTAAAGAAGAAATTTTATTGCGACCGATGTGAAGACTTGTCATGGTCGTGGGGAAACACTCCTTTTCCAGAATTTCAATCTCGTTCCAGGCCACAATCAGCGTCTGTAGATTACTTAAGTGCGTGAAGTCGTCCGTCCGAATGCTTTTGATTTTTCCCCGTGCCAGGTCCAATGTCCCCAAGTTTGGCGTGTGCTTGAAAATCTCGCGTGGAATCTCTGGGACAGCATTGTCAGCCAAGCTGAGAAGCTCGACTTTCGTTAGGTTTTGAAACGTTGATATTGGTATCGTGCTGTTGGAGTCGAACGAGAACATGAAAATAAATTAATTGGGGTCAACAGTCGTTAAGCAAGAAACGAAAAATGTTTTGACAGCCAATTGCCAAATCTTGAGCTTTAGTCGCGAGTGACAAGATCAAATCAATTATTCGAGTGAACCAGTTCAGATTTCAATCATTTTCGCTCAATACACCGATTGATAGTGTCGATCAAGCTATCGGATTAAAAAGTGGCGCCTTCGTCAATCACAAAAATGCGCTAGTGAAGAAACAAAATTGTCGGAATTCCGGAATTTGATTTTTGATTTTTTGTAAAAGACCCGTGACGATGAATTTTTGTAAAATGTAGCGGTTGTAACCCAAAATGTGTCTGACTTCAACCAGAAAACCTTTAACAGCCAAAAAATCCTGAACAAAATTTATGTGGGAATATTTGATTAAAATATAAACATTTCAACAGGCAAGCTTCATATGAAAACACGAGAAGCGATAAGTGGACCTCCATTAAACAAACATTTAATCTAGACGCCAGCCAATTCATAAAAAAGATTTTAGAGAGAAAAATTCATTACACTTTTATTGCCTTTTCGCGGTCGTAAAATTGTTTTGAAAATAATGAAATTTAATTCAATTAAGAAACCCCGAAAAGAGAAGTTCACCAGCTATCAGCTGAGACAACAATTTGCCGATCTGTCTCATAACTTGTCGCATGCTTTTTATGTTTTTTTCTCTCGCGGTTGTCGCTTGTCGCTTATAGTGAGATTCGTTTTCGCGCGTTCCTTCGAGTCATCATCATTATTTGGTAGTGCATTGCTTTTAACGTGGTCTTATCAGCGCTTCGACTAGTGATTTATTCTTCGCTCTCTCTCTGAACCGTCATTCGGAGCGGCTTTTGTTGCGTCTTCCATCGCACTTGTGTGAATTGTGGCAGTTTTTGTGCGACACTAGCCAGGTCAAATCAATTTACGGCGACCTGAACATTGAAAATTTTAATGTGTACGAAGTGCTGATAATCAGTGACTTGTCGATTGGCTCGAAGTAGATTTATTTTCCCTTTGAGCGTCACAAGAATTCACGCAACTCCGATTATCACAGCTCAATCTCTCTCTCGCCGTTCATCACAATATTATTTGTTTTTGCCTTCTCCTGGCGCCAGTCAAAAGCCATTCAAATTAAATAACGGGGGAGTGGAAGGGAGAGAGTGAGCGGGAATTAAGTTTAATTAATTCTTTTCCACATTAAATTTCGTGCGGCGAGCGATTTGAAACTTAATTGGTTAATTAGAACTTTTAGTTTTATTTCACTTTTCATCGCTTTTCTTCTCAATGAAAGAGTTGTTCATTGAAGAAAGATTCGCTGAATAAATTTCAAGCTTCCGCACAAATTTTTAATTCAAGAACCAAAAAGGCATTATAATCCGCAATCGCAAGTAATCAGACACAATGGATTCTTCTTGTTCTTTGTGCACGCAATCCGTGGTAGTTTCCGCGAGATATTATATCACGGAGATCAGCTGGAAAGCGCCGTTACAGCTCTGTCTGTTAGAAGATTTGTAGGATTCGAACTTGACATGAATCGGAGACTTACTTTTCTTATTTCTTACTATGTTTTTTCTATCAAATTAAATATTTTACTACGATGGCTAAAAACTGTTGTTGTCTCTTCGTTCATGTTGAAAATGACTTTTTTTTAGATAAATATCTTCCAAAACCCAACTTATTAAACGAAATATTCTCATAAACTTCATTCAGACAGCTCTGAAAATTTAATTCTGCATACTTTCATCCTTCGCACAGAAGCTAAGCGACTGCATTCCAGCATGCATTCCATAATCGTCTGATGAAACGACGCTCTTTATCACCATTTAATAGAAAACTATCTTGACGCCACCACAGACATTTTCTTTCTTTCATTTGAATCATGATCCCATTGACATAATTAATGTTACGCGTATCATCCACTCACATTGTGTTGACTATGCGACATTAGCGAAGCATCGTCGTCGATAGCTCTCAATAAAACTTGTGTTTCAATTTTCTGGAGTGAAAGTAAGCTGAACCGTGGGATCAAAGGCTCTCGACACTCGTTTTGATTCAATTACTGACAATTACTTTTGTGATCTTTATTCCATTCATCCCAGAAAGCGAATAAGATTTTTTCAGACGTGACCAATCAGCGTATCTCATCAAAGTCCTTGACATTTCCTGCAACATTTGCATGAAAAATATCCACAAACGTCACGAACCGCCAGTTTTGATCGTCACGCCACACTCGAAACCATAATATTTTGACAAATCTCCGCGTCAATGCCAATTTAATTCAATTTTCTGACGTACTAAGGGCTTTCCTCAGGTTTTACACGTAGCACTAGCCAAACAATAGCTCAATTTGGCAGTTTGTGACGTGCTTAGTTTGAGTTTCGTCGAAACTGCAGAGTTTCAAGTTCGATTTTCGGAATTTTCCACAACTTAGACTGCTCCGAGAAGTGATTTATTGTGAAACAAAGAACAAGAAGCATAAATTGATGCGACACTTCACTCGATTGATCTTCGACATCGGTGTCGAGAGAGAGAAAATTAAATTAAAGATCTTGATAAAATTATTGTCTTGCTGCACGACTTCACTATCAATGACGCGTAGAAACTCGCCGACGGCCCCCTGACTCACCTCAGCCCGTTATGATTCAGCCGCAAATTCTTCACATTCATGTTCATCTCAGCAAATCGTCGTTCATCGAAATCCAGCAATTGTGAATGCGTAATTTTCAGCCAGATCTGAAAATCGGGCGTGAACTTGTCCTGAAGCACGTCGACGACGTGTCCGAAGCTCTCCATCTTTTCGCAGGTCACCATTATCGTGTTGGCGAACATTTGATGGGGCGAACAAGTACAGGGACTGATCTCCCTTCGCACGGCGCAGTGCAAGGAAGCACCAGCCGTGAACGAAAATATCGTGTACAGCAGAGTCGCCATTCTCGTAGCGCCAGGAAACTTCTCGTGTCGTCTGCAATCACTCTGACTTCTCGATTTATTAAGTGTCTTTAATGACTTGTTGTAATCAATTTACAATTTTAAAGTTCACATTTAACTCGCTTATCGCTTCAAAGAAAGTTTTCTCGGCGTTCATTCAAGTAAAACACAATTTCATTCAGTTCTTCTCGGCTACAATGAATTAATCGTTCACTTAGGATGATTTTTTTCTCCAAATAAAATGTTTAAAAATTCTGTGCAAGACTGATGTGGTGAGATGGAGTGGCGAATCTCCAAAATATTATCTTTCTTTCAATATTAATCACTTGCAATATTTTTCTTTTTTTTCACCTTTTCTCCAGAAATATCAAAATTGATCTTCCTTGTCGTCCGCGGTAACAACCCCTTTTATCCGATTTATGCGTCTTCACCAGACAAAACCCGAGAAATGACTGAACGTTATCTGAGTAAAGCTTGTGTGAAGGAAGAAGATGATACTGAAAATGAAATGTAAAGAGAATCTGTTTTTCTTGTTCGTTCGCTTGCTTGAGAAGAAAAAAGTTTTGTTCGTGATACGAAGTGCTTGAGTGTCTCTTCGTCTCTCGCAGGCCAATGTGAGGAGGAAAATCGCTCGTGATGTGCGAATACAGCCATGACGGAAAGGAAAGTGCTTCATAAGGTTTACATTGAAAACTCCTTAGATGGCAAGTAAACGTTGTAAAATGGCGGGCGCGCTGATGCCGCGGTCGTACACGTTACTCTTGATCGTGTGCGATGCGGAGGTATTAATCGATGGCGCCTAAGCAGCATCGCATGCACATTGTGTTGACACGATTGCGAGAAGCGATCGCTTGCCTTAGACGCGTCGTCACGAAGGAATTTTCATCGGCCATTCAGACTTCATGACGCGTTCGTTCGAGAACATTTGAAGCGTTGAAATTCACAAGCGTTCGTGCCCCTGGAACGCGCTGCGATATAAAGACATTCCACACTATTTTTAGCGACTGAAATGTAAAAAATCATCGAAGACAGAGTGGCGTTATAAAAATAACTAATTATATCATGAGTTAATCACGTAGGTGGGCAGAAATGGTCCATTAGCAATCATGTGCGCTGTTAAATGGACAAGATTTATCGGCTAGTCGGGGAAATCTTCGCGGTTTCCCAGCAACAAAACACCGAAAACTGTGTCACAACTCGCTGTCGCTGCTTTGAAAGCTGAATTTCGTAAACTCCCTTGCTATGTCAAGCACGCTGTTTGTGCTATCAAGCTTGATAGAGTGACATTTCTCCGTTGTCAGCACAAAGAATTCCAAGAATTTGTGTCTCGCTTTGCGCGCGCTCGATGGCGCCCACGAAAATAAAAATCGTTGACAGCTGAGATGGTGAAAATTACGTTATTAATTTATAATTGGAACGTTCCGCGATCTAAAAACTTTTCTCTTGTTTTGACGTTAATATGACAAATGGTAATGGTCCTTAAGCCTGTTGGCCACAGAAAGCAATGCCTTAAGCCAGCAAATCGTTCGCTTTGACATGTGTTTAACGTTTTGATTTGTCCTGGAGATTGACTAAGGCGAAAACAAAACAGAAACGTGTCAAGTGAAGTTTATTTGTGGGGACAGTTCGTTGATCATGTCACATTAGATTTTAATGAAGGTTTTGACTATATAGGACTATATAAAGCTAGATTACGATTGTAAATGTGATGAAGAATTGAAAGAGTGACGTAGAGACGTACTTAACATGTCTGACGAACAAACCCCATCAATTGTTTATGTTTATTCTATTCTTTTTGCCTGAATATTGAGTTTCGCAGTCAAAACATTCACCAAACCAACTTCCTATCCCAATGCTTCACTTCAAGCAGTCAATAAACAAACTTTTGTTGACATTAGGAAGTCGTTTTACTGGGAATTCTGTGTTGTGGAAAGTCTTTTAATCCTTCCTGCTTGTCTCAACACCACTCAGGTCGAGGGTGGCTCAATAATTGTGTTGTTCGACGACGACCATCGACGGTTGCCTCCACTATGTCTGTAAGTTTACGACAAATATCACATTGAAACAACCTCCCACCTCATCCATCTCTTGAGGGAAATATTTGCACATGGCATCTCAAGAGCTTGGCTATCAAGACATTTCTCGGCTATATTTTTTCAGGAATTTCCAAGAAGATAAACAATCATCTCGAGTTTGAGCAAACATCAACAACGAGCGCAAAAACTTTCAAATAACTTGTGTCGATTCAATTAGATTTGTTATCGATTGTTTTCCATGTTCTTTGCTCCGAAGCAAGTTCGAAGTAATTAATTTATCCGATTGGAAGTCAATTTACCGACGTTTCCTGCCGTTTCATTCACAAACATCCCAGGTTCATCGATTAGCTGTCTTAGGATGAAAAATCCGCCAAAGTTCACGGTCACGCCATGTGAATGAACTTCGAAAATATTTTCGCGAAAAAACATTTTCATTCACAAGTCTGCTCGAGTGATGGTGATTAGTGGAAAAGTGGAAATCGCTTACGTCGCTGTTCAGATTTCCCATGTGATCGGGAGTGAAAAGAATCTTGACGTATGAAAATATGTGAAATATTTTAATTAGCGAGATCGATTGAATGGTGGAAAACAAGCGATAGCTGGAATGGCATGCAGATGAGAGTTCCCTCGGCAGACACAGAGTCGGAAATCAGAATTAATTGCTGAAAGAAATTTTGTTACGTCAGTGAGAGTGCTTTTTCGCAGCACAATTTGTGGTCACGCTATTAATCATTCATCTGCAATGCTGATTTGTGGAAAACACTCGCAAATACCTTATTGAACTTGGCGCCATCCGAGTTCGAAGAAATAGGAGCTTGCTTGACGTAAAATATTCATGCGAGACAACAATTTTCAGAGTCAGTTCCAGTCGAACACCCTTGCGATATTTGAGAGTTTGAGTAAATTTGAGTTTGCAGCCGCTTCATTAGCCAGCACGGACGTTCTCAACAAATTTAGGTCCTTTAATATTTATTACACCGTTCAACGACACTCTTAAGTAACTCAACACGAGTGTTAAAAGTGTCGCCAAGCGATTATCACTGACGTCTTTCGGTGGGAAGAGAGACAAAGAAAGAGATTGTCGTTTAAAATATCAAAAGCTATCGAGTTGCAAACAAGTCAACGATTGGTTCAGAAGTTGAAAACAGAAAAGGGTTGAACGCGAATCTGGTTGATGGCGTGCTTTGAATAACTCATAGGCTGATTTCGTTAATTCTTTCGTTGATCTAATCAGTGGAAACTAGTATGACACACACAAATTGGCGCAGTCGTAAATTTCGGTAGTCTGAGAAAAATTACGTGTTTTGGGGCTATCGTAATGTGTGTCACTTGCTTTTTATTTAGTTTAACGGTTAGTTTTGAGTCAATTTCTAGTCAATTTAAAGTCAAGTGAAGTTTAGGAAGGTAAAGTTCATTTTCAGGTAATTCCAACAAGATTCTTATGGGATATTTGTTAAATCACACACTTGACTCTTACTTGACTTCAGTTTTAGTCAAGCCAATCGAGATGGCAGTACCTCAACCAACATGCTTCTGGTTCTTCTTGTTTCAACATTTTAATCACACCTCGGTTAACAAACCGAATAAACCAAGACTAAAAGAAAAATCTCTTCAACTTCCAAATAATCCCCAATCCAAACACCATTTCGGTGCCGATCTCAGCGTGCTGATAAAGCAATAAATGAAATTCCGTTTGAGAAACAAGAAATTAAGCAACAGTAGCCAGAACATTAGCTTTAATATCCTTTAAAAGATGAAATCATCAGTCGTAGCCAGTTTCTGATCTGATAACGCAGTTTAGATCACCCGAAAATGACATCATCGCTAGCTGGAATCTTGAAGATGATCACGAAAACGATTTCTTTTTAAATTTTTAATAAATTCCTTTAATTTATTTCATTGCAAATAGCTTTCAAGCCTTCAGCGTCTCACATTTCTTTAATTTGTTGTTTCACTAACTTCCAATTTCCGTCCAAATTGGTCTGACTTTCCCGTAAAATCGTTCCTTAAATTTTCATTGCTTATCTACGTAGAAATTTCTTTAAAGTCCGAGAGTTTATATGAAAAATCATGTTTCATCCTATTTGAAAGCCTTGGATGAGTTTGGATGCATGTTTTTGTCGTAGTCGGGATCGGTTTTGAGGCGCTGGTTTGCACCCGCTTTGACTTCGTCACGATAAGCACTCAGAACGGCTGGATCGTTGGCAATAGCAGCGACAATCTCTTCGGGCGCCGGTGCGCGTGAAGAAGACGATGGACCTGAGGTTGAAGCTTTCTTTGTGGCGAGCACTTGACGCACGCCGTCGGCGACCAGGTGTTGTACGTTTGTCGATGGTTTCTTGCTTTGCAGAATCTTCCGGCGCTTCGATGACATTCCAGAGATGTAGGCGTCGGAGAAAGGCCGCTGTGGTCCCTGTTCAAGTAAACAACACATTAAAATAACGAAGAGGTTTACATTTTCCGCCTTCTTGCCTGTCTCTGCTGTCGCGCGATGTCACGTGTGATGATCGGCAGCCAATTCGTTGAAAACTGTGCGTGCCATGGTTCAGCCCGGTCAATTGGAGGCAGCGGCTCTGCAGCGATATCTTCGGCTTGAAGGTTTCCAGATGCTTCATCATCTTCGACGACCATTGGCGACACTGTTTGTAGTGGTTCATCGACTTCCATTGCAATCTGCTCGTTTCTGGAGACTATAGGCTGTGAATTTGGATAGAAAACGTTTATTTATCATCATTAATCCTCGTTTGATGAGTTTAATCAAGATAATTTTGAATTTAACCATTTTATATCAGAATGAACGGATATGGATCACGCTCAATTCACTATATGACTTACCGTGGGTGCGGATGGTCTTTTGATGATGAGAAATTCTTGAATTTCGCTTAAGTCGTAGCTTCGTCGTTCGATTAAGAATGTTTTGATGATGTAACGTGGGAATCGCCCCAAATTGCCGAGATTTTCAGCTCCGCCAGTGATCACTAGGCTGGCGATTTCATTTAAGTATTTCTCTGTGTCTGGGACTCCGATGCACTTGACCAGGATCATGTAAACGTTTTCGCAAAACGTGATCAGCTGGCGCTCGATTCTAACGCCGAACTCGGAGCTGTTGTCGTCGGTGATGAGGTTGATGATGAACGGCAAGGATTTCATGATCAGATTCTCGATGGACTTGCGAACGTCGTAGTCTGGATGCGTGAAGGCAGACAATTGCTCGAGATACACGTCCAAGTTAGTCAAAATGTCACGAATTGCTAAAGAAACAGTCTCGTCGTTGATTTCAATGTTGTTGAAGTAGTTTTGACGCAAGAACGTTCTCAGGTCGTTGCGCTGAGCGTTGAAGAAAGTCGGCGACATGTTGTCCAAGTCACGAACTTGTAGTTGCACTCCAAACATGCTGAAGCGATGGTTCATCTCTGCGTCAGTGACACTGTTGAAGCCATCGATGATTCTCTGGCTCCGTGACGGTGCCGATGGCGGCTGCTGTTGATTTTGGAAGATGTTTCGTGTAGAATGTGGTGGAACGTGCATTGCGGTGACGTGGCGACTAGAACTGCGATCCAATGACACAGCTCGGCGCTGCACTGGACGAACGTGTATCGTTTGAGTCTGCTGGTTCTGCTGCTGTTGGTTCGAGGTGTTGTCTCGTATGTGGTGACTGTTGCATGGCAGGAACCTTTAGATTTAAAAAAAAGGAATAAATTTTCAACTTTCAAACAAAATTCAAAGCGAACTCACCGATCAAACGACGACAAAATGTTTGCAGGAATCGGTCTGAAGTTGCGGATTGATGTCGGCGGCAAAGTGGTTGACGTCAGGATCGGCCGGCTCGTCGAACGTGTCTGAGTCGACGTCGTCGGCTGTGTGTTTGAATTGACTCGTGCTTGCGAAGGTTCGGCGGTGCTGTTCGCATTTTCAGTCGTTGTGTTGGTGGTTGGAGCGCCAGATTGCGGAACTGGGACTGAAATGTTAGCGTTGATGATGTGGACTTCGGCGTTGGGTTGGTTTGAGTTCATCAGCGACTGGATGAAGTTGCGATAGCGATCGCGACTGGCTTGGCCTGCTGATAGTTGGAAAGGATTTTCAATATTTTTGTACAAAGGCACAAACGTGTCAGCTGTTATTCACTGTTTATAGCAGAACAGAAGAAAAACTGCAATTAAATTGTTAATGAAGCGAATGAAGGACAAGTACAACGCGGCGAAAGTTAAGTGAAGCCAAAAGTGCAACAAAGTGAGCGAAAACTTTTGACACGTACTGGGATCGTCTTGACCCGGTGACTCGTCGTTTGCATCTTCCTGATCTACTCTCGACAATTGGCGGATGGTTGTTTGGTGAGGAGAAATAAACGAAAGTTAATGAATGAGACATTTCGAACTGAAATTTTCAAGAAAATTCAACTCGGAAGAAATTTCTTTGCAGTTTTTGACATGTTTTAACACACAAACGGAACATCTAACCTGAAGGACGCCGGATGATCACTCGACGTGATCGATTCATCGAAATTGGAACAAACAGCTGAGAGAATCTTGATCGAGGTAACTGACCTTGTTGGTTCTGATTGTTCAATCCCGCCGAGGCTGTTGTGTTGGTCGTCGTGGTGTTCGTGTTGTTGCCTGATTGAGTGTTGTTGGATGACGCCGGTGTGGCTTGCTGTGGGCCACCAGCTGCAAGGCCGAACGCTGATAAAAGCGACGAAGCAAAGTTGTCAGCTGTGAATAAGACACGAAAATTAATATTTGATTTACTAGGCAAAGGACTTCAAGGCATACCAGTGCTATTGCTTGCACTTTGTCCACCCGGTTGCTGTTCGTTGTTGTTATTAGTCGTGCTGTTATTATTGTTGTTGTTATTGCCAGCACCGGACATGTTTCCACGGGCAAAGATTGGCCCAATATTGATACTCTGGAAAGGGAAAACAAGTTCGTCAGACATGCACAGCAAAAAATGGCTTCGGAAATCGATTCTAAAGCCTTTTGTTGCATAAAATATTTAAATGAGCTTTCAACTCACTCCAACACCAACCCCAACGGCTGCTGGGTTCATTCCCGAGCTGACGAAAGCACTTTGTTCCACCAAGATGGGGCGACAGCACAGGTGACGCGGTGTTTGTAAGTTCAGGTCAAGCATGAGGTCACTAATTGCGTGCTGAGCGTGCGACATGTAGTGCAAGGCTTCTGAAACCCGATCGAAGACTCTTTGAGCGCTTTCGCGAGCAGTGTCGTCGGCGTGTTCAGGATCGTTCTGAAGGATGTCGTGGTACTGTTGGATGAATGGGTCCAATCGGCGTTGAACCACTTGCATCTGTCCAACGACCTCGCCGAGAGTCTGAGTGCTGGTTGTTTGCTGGCGACTTGGAGTGGCTGTAGCCGATGTTGCTGTCGGTGCAGCC
>JPYR01000080.1:45859-102337 GCA_000775305.1 Belgica antarctica | reverse complement strand
CGAAGCATTGTCAGACGACGCTGTTGATTCAGACGACGACGAGTTGTCGGCCATGTTCGATGGAAACTCAATTGTTATCGACGAAGACGCTGCAGTCGTGTTGGAAGACGGAGTCATGCCGCTTGGGATGGTTCCAACGACTTGAATTCCCGGAGAAGTGTCGTTTTGTTGAACTGTGATGTTGTTGATTCCGTTTTGACGGAAAGCAGCGGAGACTGCGCCTTGAAATGCTTGCACAATGTTCTGGACGTCCTGTTGGGGGAGGTCAGCATCGGTCACGGCTGAAATTCCAACTTCAAGGACAGTTGATTCCATGGTCTGCTGTGCCAGCAAGTCCATGTTTTGATTATTCAAGCCGTTCTCGGGGTTTTCAAGGTATGCGGCGATGTTGTCAGCACAGTTGAGCATGTGCCGGGCGACTGTTATCCTGTTTCCGCATAGCGTCGACGACGGGTTGAGTGATGTAGTGGTGTGCGGTGGCCCTACGATGTTCGATGTGACTGGAATCGAGAAGCTCATCAGGTTCTCAAAGTCGGATAGGTCGCCCATGTGGACTTGTCGCCCGCTGAAGCGAGGCCCGAAGTTGTCACTGCTGCTGGTGGACGACGTGGAAGATGGCGGCGCTCTCTGGACCAAGTGGAGACATTTTCCGTTCACATCTAAAATTCAAAGGGGATTTGGTTTTAAAATTTCGACTGATACTTCAATGCTTTCTTACCGTATTCCTTCAGCGGCTTCTCATCGTTCAAGACTCGGCCGCAGTAAATCAGGCGCTGCAAGTCTGCTGTGATGTTCACCTTCGACGCAATATGTTCTTTGAACTCTTTGACTGTGATCTGAAAGGAGGCTTGAACTTAATTCCCTTGCTCAGGCTAGAAGCAGCTGACAACTTACCTCGTCATCGACTGAGAAGTCGTGAGTTTGCGAATCCAGAGTTTTTATTTTTAAATTTATCATCTTTGACTTTACGAATCACTGAAATTGGAGTGGAAATTCATCAGTTGCTGGGGTTGGAGAATGTTTTGGTGATTTTCACCGCAACGAGCTCAAGTTAGTTAAGCTCAAGACTTCCTGAATTTCACCACACTTCGAGTTTGTCCCGAGAAAAACTTTTCTTCTTTGCGAAACCATTTTCGTCATCAATTTTCCTCGACACTCACCTTGGAAACCGAAATTTCATTTGCCTCACAGCACTGCGGTTGGGTATGCGGTCAGTATGAAGTATGCACGTCACTTTTTCGGGACGACTGATTAGACGGGATTAAGGTTCTCGAAAGAATCTGACTTACAATTTTTTGACCGAAGTTTAGACCCCGTCGTTTACGCTGTTGCATGGACTTGGCAGAGGCTGCGATAGGGCGGTGAGGGGCCTTGGGTTTTCAAAGCAAGTGTCGTTAGAAGTTGCACAAAGACTTTGCGATGAAATGATTTGAAACTGGGAAGAAGCAAGATTTAAACCTTATATCAGCGTCTTCGCCAGCTCAAGTAGCCAGAATCATCCTGAAAAGATAAATTGGCTGACTTTCCACTTCGTCAACTTGTTGATAATCATAAACAAAGTAGCAGTGTTCATGCGTCTCCGCTGTGTTGCTTCAAGAAAAACCTGAAAACTCAGCCATTCTGACACGGACACGGATGGCAAAAATGCTTTAAGTACACCCTGGCCAAAACGGCCAAAGTTCAAAGAAATAAATTTTCTGGCCCGTCTGCCAAATAATTTGTTTTTCTTGCCCAAAATCTATTTTTGGGGCACATGGCCCAGAAGCCCATTTTCCGTTTCCTTTCTAGAACTTTCTTCGTATAAAAAAGTTTATCTCCCGGCTAGCGCGGCTTGATCTCGCTACCTCCAACACAAAAAACATGTAAATGGTAACGAAGACAATCCGACAATTTTAATTGAAACATGGCAAAAAGGTGATCAACTTACCACAACATTCAATGCCACAGAATACATCACCACAGAATATAGTATCGTGTTATACATCACCACATTTCAAATATCGAAAAAACCGTTAATAAAAGTAACTTTCTATAAGCTAGCAGAGGAAATTTTTTCGCAAATTAATTTCCTAGCGAAACAAAAACAAAACTTTCGAATCGCCAATTTTTTAACGGTTTTTTTCGATTTTTGAAATGTGGTGATGTATAACATCAAGCACAAAAATGTGGTAATGTATTCTGTGGCATTGAATGTTGTAGTAATTCATGCGGGCTTTCAATATTTCAAGGAAGATGATAAATAAATAGCTATGGAAAACTGTTTATTCCAAAACACAAAAATCGACGCTGTTGTGAAGTTTCACGGGGCTTTCAAGTAAGCACAGAACAGAGAAAAATTTGCTTCAGTCGAGGCAGCAAAATTTCATAAAAAAACTATCTCTAAGTTAAGATTTGTATATTTTATAGAACGTGATCAGTTGAAAACCCTTAACAAAGTTGAATCCGTAGTCATTAAGAAGAACAAACAAAATGGTTTTGTGATAGTCTTTTCGAGGAAAAAAATCAATAATTTTATATTCGCGAAAATTAAATGTTTAAGATGTGTTTCAAACATTAATTTTGATAACTTAGGCTCTTCAAATTAGTAGTGTTTCAAATTACAATGGCCCAAGTGAGTATCCGCCACGATTTATCTCGTTTTTCGCCGTCCCGATCCAGCTTGAATAATTTTCCACCATTGAACTTTTTTCGCTCGTTCCTTTCCAATTGGAGACGGCCGACCGACGATTAAAAAAATTCTAATCTTTATTTTATAAACAAATGTAAAGAAATTTACAATTTAAATCATTAAAAAAGATATTTCTTTTCTTTCTGTCGTGAAACTCTTTTTTCCCTTCCACTTCTTCTTCTTCTTGTTCGAGCTTTTTTTTGCTGTATGTGGAAATGTGAAGAGTTGTGTATGAGTTTGTGAATAGTCACACCATATTCGAATTTAAATATACGTCTTCAAGACGGAGGCACTGCTGCTTACTGGTTATTCTTATAGAAATTCAAATTGGACGACTAGTTGGGATTCTGCATGCAATTTTCGTCTCTATCATTAGCATCGAGCGCTTATCGCCAGAGCCGCGCGAGGGATACAGCCAGAGCGCGACACAGAAGCACAAAGTTTCCTGATACACTTTTTGCCAATTTTTATTTCGCTTGTATGTATCTATAGTGAATTTTAATTTCCACTCGCATCTACTTCAATCGCTCGCTCTCGAGTCTTATTTCCATTTATATTTATTACAAGGTGATGCGGCCGGAGAATTTTGTGAGCAGCGTTTTTGCTGTTTCGCTTTCAAAGTGGATTAAGCGTCGACGAAAGTTGACAGCAGCGAAATTTAATGTCGAAGCCGGGGCAGGGGCGGCTCAGCATTTAGATCAGATCAGAATAATTATTGAATGTAGCGACTTGGCAGAAACGAGGTCGAATCTAAACGACGTCATCACATCGTGGACTGAGACTACATGTGTGCGGCTCTTTATATAATATGCTGCTATTTCGGCGTTTATGTGTTTCACTCTTTTTTCTTCTTTTCTGATGATAAGTATGGTTGGAAGCCTTGATTCTCTTCTTTCGACATTCGCCACATTCATTAAATTCAGTAAAAAAATCTTCTGAACCATGCTGACTCCTTTTAATTCGGCATAATTAAAAAGTAAGCGAATGGGAGAGAGCCCGCAACAATGTATACTCGACCCGGCATATAAAAAACGCTTCACCAAAAACTGTATGTATGAAATAAATCGTGGAGTGAAGTGAGGGAAGGCGAAAAAGAAGTTTTTTTTGCCGAAAAGCAAATTCTGAAAGAAAAAAAATGGGCAGAAGAAAGAAAAATCTACGCACAATTTTTTTAATAATCTCGCGTGCTAAAATATAAAAGCGATAAGTCTTCTCCACGAGCGAAAGCGCCGCAGCTAGGCACTGAATTCAAGGACAAGGGAAGCGACGAGAGCTTTGCAACAGGTTCCAACAATGTGTGGGAGTTGATTTTGGATGTTCTGAAAGTCGTGATCGAGGTTCGTGTCGATGATTCGATCCAAGTCTGCGCCGTCGAAATGACATTTAACTTTGCATAATCAGTTAGGCAGCCTGTGCGATGATCGTAATGAACTGTTCCCCGCCCCGTTTTGCCCTTCCTTCCGACTTGAATCGCTGATTTTCACCGCTTTGAACCAGATTCGGAGATTTGATGCTGAATTTTTAATCCCAAGAGCGCCCACCCCCGGTGGATTATCCAAATCTTCATACACACGCGCTGTGACTTTGCGTTTGCAAAGTTCAAGCCCGAAGAAGAAATCACTAGGAAAAGTTTATTTCAAGAAATTTCTACGTTTTCATTCTTAAATGATTTTTACTCTTCTAACTCTCGAAAAAAAACGCGGCGCAAGAAGAAATATTATTGAGTTGGAAGTTGTGTATGAAAAGCCGCAATTTAATGTCTTCACTTCATGTTATGGGGCGTGTTTGTGGGTTTTGTGACTTGCTGAAAATGTTTAGGAAAGAAAAATTTATTTTCAAACTCTTGTTTCATGAAGTTCTGCTTTGAATTCATGACTTTCATCAATACCCACTGGTTCCGTGGCTTATGAATGTTCCCAGTTTTGTTTCTTTTGACTCTTTGCGGACTTATTTATCTAATTTAGCCATCGAATGGAAATAAATAACACTGAGAAGGGGAATGGGAAGGGAAGAAGAGAAAAGGTTCCCATCACAGTGTAACCGGTTTCTAG
The DNA here is from genome assembly GCA_000775305.1 of Belgica antarctica. Classification (NCBI taxonomy): domain Eukaryota; kingdom Metazoa; phylum Arthropoda; class Insecta; order Diptera; family Chironomidae; genus Belgica; species Belgica antarctica. Next base: position 97,618 of record JPYR01000080.1, on the reverse strand, counting down.
GTGTTCACTGCTGTTCACCCCTTAAACTTGGAATTCTATTGCGCAACATCTGAGTTGGCTTCTTCTTCGCGTTGACGATTCTCTTTTTAAATGCTTTTTTCTTTTCAATTTACTGTAAATCCTTCGTGAAGGAGCGCAAGAAGAATATTCATGAATTGAGAAAGGAAAAGAATGAGTTGATGGCCTGGGCAAAAAGCGGCGGAAAACGAAGGAACGAAATAAAACCTTCCACCGGTCACATCGACATTGTTGCATAAATTTTAATTCTTCTCCCTTCTGCTTCTCTCAATTTCAGATTCCATCAACTTCTGATGCATCAGCACAGGGCGGTGCTTTTGGTGTGGAACTGATCTCGTCGTTCAGCCCGGCCGAGCACAGTGCGCCGCTAGTAATGGTGAAGCTCACGATGGAGATCGAGAGGCAGGCAAAGAGCCAACCGAAGCTCGACTTATACAAACTTTATCGTACAAAAATTCCTTTGGAATGTTCACTCGAATTAAGAGATGTCCTCAACACTACCGACGATCAATTGCAGCACGTCGATCTTACAAACTACGAAATTCAATATTTAGTTTGCATATTGAAGCGTTATTTGCGCGAGCTTCCCGATCCTCTCATCCCGGTCAAGTTTTACGAGCAGTTCATCAACATTTTCAAGCAGAATTCCGAGAAGCAGACTGTCGCCCAACTGATACATTTAATCAATCATGATTTGCCAGAGCACCATCGTGTTACGTTCAATTGGATTATGGAACACTTGGTTCGGATCTGCTGCATGCAGTACGAGCGGGGCATCCTTGATCAACCTTTACCCTTGGTACAAGTCTTTTGTCACATCTTTCTTCGGCCAATTTGGGGCAACATTATACAAATCGTGTACAACACGCCCGAACACATCAGAATAATGGAGCTGTTGCTGTTGAACGGTGACTGGCAGGTGAAACTGCCGGACTTCATTTCAGCACCGGCTTTGCCGCCCCGAAAGTCGTCGAGAATCGCCCCCATGGCGATTGTCTCTCCGCAACCGCACATAGCACATACCAATCCGGTCCTGCCGTTACCCCTTAAACCAATGCAGCAGCATCCAGAAGGGATTTACAACGTGACGATGAGTCCAACTTTGGCCAACATCACAAACATCGCGTCGACAAAGCCCTTACCGGTACAAAATCTTCTTAAGCAAGCATCACAAAAGCCGGTCACAAATCCCCCGGTGCAAGTAGCGGTCGCCTCGACATCAGGTGGCAAGAAAGAGAGTCTCAATTTGAGCGATGCCGAATGGTATTGGGGCAATATTTCGCGTGACGAAGTCAAGGAAAAGCTGATGGACGCCCGAGACGGCACCTTTTTGGTTCGTGATGCAATCAGCGGCGCTGGTGAGTTTAATTTCAATGACAGTTCCAAGTTCGTTTCAGGTCAAGTGTGTTCTTCCATTTGGGTTGGACAGCGCAAACTTGACTTGTGGATGACGTCCCTTGTTCTGTTGCTACATTGTTCAACCGGCACATTTTCTAAATGTCATTGTATCACTCATTCTAGGCGAGTACACTTTGACATTAAAGAAGGATGGGACGGATCGTGTGATAAAAATATTCCACAACAACGGGAAGTACGGCTTTCTCAAAGACGGCACGTTCCCTTCAGTCGTCGAGCTCATCAACCACCATCGGTCGTTCTCGCTGAAAGATTACAACACGCTGCTCGATATCAAGTTGCAGTATCCCGTGTCGCGCTTTGCCTACGATGACGAATATCAAAATTTGCTGGAAAACAAAGATGCGCTGGTGCAGAAATTTGTCGATGTAACAACGGAAATCAAAGCATTGACTCACAACCTTGAGCAAGCTCATGAGAATCATAAACGTACAGAAAATGATATAGGATTCAAACGACAGGCGCACGAGGCCTTCCAAGAGGCCGAGACGATGTTCAATGAACAGATCGAACTTCAGAACCGGTATAAGACCGACGCGCAACCGCACGAGATGACCAAATTGGAGGAAAACAGCGAGCTGCTTCGGCAACGCTTGATGGCATTGACCGAGTGCAAAAAGAATCTAGAGTCTGACTTGGACCAACAACGTCGCCAGTATCAAAAGCTTGAACTTGACATCAACAAGCAGAAACTTGAAGTCAGCGGATGGTTGCGACAGGAGCGGCGCTTGAGGCAGCTGATGCAGGCTCAGAACTTCTCCGAGAGTCTGATCAAGCAGATCATGGACGAGGGCAAGAGCGCTTGGACCAATCAAGACAACGTAGAGCACATGTACGAACAGCACACGTGGTACGAGCCAAAATTCTCACGCAACGACGCCGAGATCAATCTCGCCGATAAGCCGGTTGGAACTTTCCTGATTCGCCGCAGCACCGCCAACCGGGCACACGCTCTGTCGATCGTGGCCAACGGGACTGTGAATCACTGTATTATCTACGAGACAGAGCACGGAACTTTCGGGTTCGCGGAACCGTACAACATTTATAAGTCGCTGAAGGACCTCGTGCTTCACTACAGCATAAATTCTCTTGAAGAACACAACGAGTCGCTTCAGACGACCCTCAAAATTCCATATAACTTGTATGCAGGGTCGGGATCGTCGACTATGTCCAATGTCTCGTCAATCGGATCCAATAGTACAACCCAGTTATCATTTCAGTTAAATAATTAGAGAGCAGCGCTAAGTAAGAAACTATTTCATTGTGAGAGAAGCGCTGACGCGGCCGTACTGACACGGTGGGAGTACACGCAACTTTTGTGTAACACAAACAAAAACAAAAAACAAACTTTAATATAACTTTAAGATGTCGTAGTGATGAACGTTTAGATGAAACAAAAAAAATACTACAATTAAAACTTTGTCTAATCAAGCTGTGTGGGTGGATGAAGCGTTCCTTGGGCATGCAACTCCCGGTTGACGCCGTTGTCCAGGAAAAATTTTGTAGAAGTTTGTGTCTCTGAGTCGTGCTTTCCTTGCAAGCACCAGTGTTTTGGCTTAATGTTCTTTTTTAACGCGGGCGGCTCGTGCTGCAGGAACGTTTGCGCCACTTCAAGTTCAAAATCACCTCAAAGGAGTTAAATTTACAAAAAAGATATTAAAATCTTGGAATCTTATTTGCATGTACTCGGAATAACTGTTCATTTGAAAAGAAAAAGCAAAAATTTTCGTAAAAATATTTTTCCACAAATTGTTGATTTTTGAGTCATTTATTTTATTTAATGTGAAGAAAGAAGAATGGAAACAGAGAAAATATTTCGAATGATTTTTGCTCTGCAAAAGTGAAATGAAATTCTCGAGCGATTGTTTGATGCAGTACTGTTGACTTGACCGCGGGCATGAGGTTTGTTTCGAGAAAACTTGATTAAACATTTTTTTATGTCAGTTTAGTGCCAACGCCGACGGAAGACAGTGCTGTCAAGTGTCATCTTTGATTTTTTAAGAGAAAAGGATTAACAAATTTGTGAGAAAAACAAACAATGAAAATACAAAATGTGAGTTCGAGGGCGGCGAAACGAGGCGACATCAGGTTGAGCGAAGGTGGTGCACAGTGACGTCAATGTCTTAAGGAAGATTTCGGGTTCAATAATTTGTGATTGTTCAGTTGAACAGAATTTGAAATGATTACGGAACAACAGCGAAGCAAAACGCTGGCATATTAATCGTCACGTCATTAACGAAGCGCCCCGCGCTGTCCATAAAAGTCAGCTGACTCTCGTCGCCTCTCCACGCTCAAAATGTAAAAGTCAATTTTATTGTAACGAAAAGTGAAGAAAATCTTTCAAACCGCGAAGCCCTGGCGCGGTTGAAAGGAAAAACTTGTGAACGAATGCAATGGACGATTAAGTTTCCATTTGACAAACAAACAAAGAAAAAAACTTGTTTCAAGTCACAATAGCCGATGTGATGTAATTTTAACGAAGAAAACAAAAGAATATGTTGGAGTGCTTTGAAGATCGTGCTTTGAAAAGAAATTTAAAACGCTGTAAATATTAAGTTTTTTAAAAGTTCATTTTTGCATTTAGTTTTTACTTGAAGAACGATGGTTATAATGAATGAATATTGAAACATACAAAATGCCAGCAAACTAAATTAGACCAACGCAAAACCGTTTTAATTTCCTTTTGAAATTACGATTTGAATTCTTTTTGTACTCTTTTTTCTCTATTCGATAAGGAAATCAATTTTCTCTTGTGATTTTTTGTCTTTTTTGTTCATCCGAGATCTTTCCAATCAATCTTTAAAACATGAAACAAATTTTGTAATCCGCCGAAAATTTTCTTCGGTCATAAAACTGAACCAGCGGAAGGAGATGGAAATATTTAACAAAAATTATAATACGCAACAGACACCGAGTAGATTTTTCCCCCTCTTTAACCAAACTATAAAAATTTTTCATTCGTAACGAAAGAAATTGCAGACTTTCTTTTACTCTTTTCATCAATCACAACAACTACAAACAAGAAATATTTTTTACTATTACACACAAAATAAAAAATGAAAAAATTGAAACAAACTAAATTATCTGTGAAATGTCTTTATATAAGAATATTGAACAATAAAGATACAAAAATTGAAGGAAAATGTCGAGAGTTGTACAATTGAACTTCAAGGATGTCGCTTGTAATTGACTTTTCCTACTTATGCCAATTCTCAGAAAGTAAAAAGAATTCTGAGAAAGTTGTCAGAAATTCCGAGATTTTCTGTCTTCTCGCGGTTTAAATATTTAACGGTCAGAAGAATTTCAAATTATGAAAAACAAACGAACAAGTTAAATCCGAACGCAGGGTGAAACCTGCAATGTTTTCAATTCAATTTTGATAAAATTAATTCGTCGGTAGTAATCAAGCTAAGATAGTGCTCAATTAGTTATTTTTTGTACAGAATGCCAACGAGAGGTTGTCTCCAGCGTGACAGCGATGCAGAGAATCTTTTAGGCAGTGAGTAGACCGCGGAATGGCCGAAATCAGAATGTCGACAAGAACTTTTAACTTGTTGCTTTTAATCGATTTGTTTTGATACAAATGAATTGGCTACAATTCGATCCCAAGCATACCGAAGAATTGATCTTGACTTTGATGCTGAAAGCATCAAAGAATTCGCGCCATTTAAGTGACATATGTAAAGTCCAGTTTCTTTGGAAAAATTTCTTCGCAATTTTCGCTTTTCTGATGAGTAATTGCAAGCAGCAGTGAGTAAAGCACATCAAAATCAGCGAACGTCTGTCGAATTTATAATTAGTAGCTTCGTAATGTCATATGATCCGCTCGCGGCCGATGAAACCTCCAGAATTTTACCGATTTGAACAGATAAGCCGAGTTTTATCGCGGTGAATGACATGCATCGTGAACCACCTTTCATATGTTCACGCTATTATCGTTTGACCTTGTCAGTTGCACCCTTTTCCTCCGAATGGAAAACCTAGATTGGAGTCTCACTCGCCAGCCACGAACTTTATTTACCAAATCAATTAAGAGCCTTTCCTGCTTAGCGCACGATTTGAAACGAAAAGCTTTTTCAGGCGCACCTTAGAACACCCTCAATGCCACTGACCCTCATTCATGCGGAAAATATCCTTTTGTTTATCTCTCACATTAGCCCAAAGCTCTTTTTATCGGTTTTATCATGAAACGGCATCAAAATATGTCACTGCGAACCTTAGAAGGCGACGTTGATGATGGTGACACTTACAAATGAAAAAGTTGTCCTTTCGTGGAAATGGGATCGGCCGAAGCTCATAGAAATTTTCTTTTGTAATACCTTACTGATGATGTAAGAAGGAAGCGGCTTGTGGGAGTTTGGGTTCATTAAACGGTTGTTGGACAATCAAAGACAGTTAATGACTTGACAAATTTAAATTACAAGTCAAGTCGAGTCAAGTTTAGTTTCCATTGACTAATTTTCTATTTCCAATATGTTTCAATGCAGATTAACAACTTGGCTAGTACTTGACTTATTTATAATGAGATCACCACACAAGCTTTAACTTTGCATGTTTCATCGCTTATCTTATCGTGAACTCGACACTAAACAAATGTATAATGTTGACCCAGTTTTGATTTAAGCAAACTTTTGCACTGTTCCGTCACCAACTGAACAAGCCCCTGCATATTAAATCTTTCCTAATTTAAGACGAAACGATCAATTAGAATGTGTATGCTTCAAAACGTCGCTTTGCTTTATTAGTTTGCTCAGCTGACAATTTTTTTTCCAAATTAAATCAATTTTCCCCTCAAATGAAAGCGTTAGCATGGTCATAAAGATTCGCGTAAACGCGCGGCGACCCCAGAGTCATTATTGCGTTTTCGCCTTTGTTTGCCGTTGTGATTTTTGGATTCTTTTTATTTTATTCTCGTTATGTTTGTGCATAGTGGATGGAAATAAGTCGATAAATGACCACAAACATACAAACAAAAATGAAAAACTAGACACGACGATCCCGTTTTTCATGTGCAAACTATGCCAACACCGAGCGTTTATCATGACACACTCGCTTACTAACGAAAATGATGATAACTTAGAGTTGGACATGCTTTTACCAGTGTTTGCCGCACATTAGCGAGAAATTATTAAAAAACTACAATTTTCGTTCAGTTTTCATTCGGCCGCCGCGCCGACAACATCGCAAATTTTCCATCGCGTGAATTTTCCATTTCGCTTTTCACGCTCGTTAAAGTCGCGTCGAGTTGATTTCCACTATAAATTAATATTTTTAATCATTCGGTGATTTTTAAAGGTTTTCGTCGCCCAATTCGGCAACTCGCGAAAGCAAAGCAATCCGTGTAGAAAAGTTTTCCGCTTTGCGTTTTAAAATGTCATGAAAATAAAAGTTTATCGTGCATAAAAGGGACGCGTGAGCCTAATGAAGATAGGATCGAGAGGCATGTAACGCAAAGTTCACATCGTGCGCTTACTTAGTAAGATCTCTTGTAATTGGGGAAATAGTTCGCTTAACAGTGTGAGATAAAATGTCTGATCCGCCGAGCGTGGTTGTGAAAGGCAAAGTCGTTACCATTGCGGAGAGCGTTGATGGTGAAAATCAGCCTGCACACTCGACTCCGCAACGGCAAAGGTCATTAAATAGATCATCGAGTCGGAACTCCGACAGTGACAATGGCGGAACAAGCCAATTCCACAGGCCGTCGCGTAAAAAGCGCAGCACCCGCAGAAGTGATGCAAACACGGAGTCGATTACGTTGCAAGAAACCGCTCCGAGAAATCAGGCCGCCACACTCAAAGCATCATTTTTGAGGCGAAAAATCAAGGAATATGAAGGTAACCAAAAAAGTCGATAGCGGTAATCGATTACTTTCTTATCAGCAAACAATGTGATCACTTGAACATTATCGAATTGGTTTCCACCAAAGTCTGAGTCAACACCATGCAGCTGAAAGCTTTTTTGTTTGTTCCGTAATTTTACCATTACACATTAGTGAGATAAGCCGAGGGATCCTTGGTGCAGGGTTTTTATAACTTTTGATGTGTGCCTCTGAAACATTTTTTTCCAACAATGCTTTTCATAACCATAGCTTTCAATTAATTCATGTCATTAGATGTTTGCAGGGGCTGCGAGAGTTTCTGTGAAGTTGTAAATGCTTTCAGTGTTGGTTTTAATTTATTAATTTTTACGAACTGAGTCAAAGCTATCAGAAAACTTTGCCTTAATTCCCCGAAAGAAGTTTGGCTTTATGTCAAGTCAGTTTGCTAAGTTTTATCTTGTCAAGTCTTAACGTTTGTGTGAGCTTTAAGTCACGTCAATTTCAATATATTTGTTGCGTCAATTTCAAGTTTGTTCAACTTTCTTTTTAAAGTCCACACGTTAATGATCGAGTTCGAATCCTAACGTAAAGCGTGCGTGACTAAGTCAAGCGTAGAATGGTTCAAGTCAAACGCAGATGGTTTAAGTCAAACACAGATGGTTTAAGTCAAACGTAGAATGATTCAAGTCAGTCAAGAAAGCTCATGTACCAACAGCTGTAAATTGTTAATGTCATACGCTTCCAAATGTTCTCGCTCTCCATCCGTGTTGTAGCGTCACCTACCCAAAGTTATGAGCACACAACTCAATTTACTTACTGATAAGCGTCAAAACAAATTAGATTGAGTAGCACGTTGCGAGGTTGGCTCGACTCATAACTTCGCATCGTACACAGGCGAAGATTTGTTCATGCATATTCTCGCCTGGTTTATTTCTCATTCTTAGTGAACAGTCAAAAAACAGACAATTTACTTGAATTTGATGTTTTTGTGCCTCCAAGTGAATGTTCAGTCTCTCGCGTATCTTTAAAGGTTTTGTATGTGAGCGTTTGGTTTTTGGTTTTCCAATTTAGTTAATGGCTTTTCCGCCGATCTTTAATAGTTTTCGCTGCGCTGTTAAAGTTACGACCTCATAACTTGTGGTTTATTGGCTGGAAAAGCGTAAATTTCCATGAAAACTTCGTGCAAAGATGCTGAGAGAAATTTATTTTCTTTTCTTTGATCTTTTCCAATCTTTCTCCACCGAATCTAACAAGTGGCACGTGATGAGACGATTCCAAAATCACACAGATGTTACAATCGCGAGCTTGGATCCACTATTCTCTTACAATTTTCCGATAAAAGCAGATAAAAAACAAGTCATAGCTGCTTCATGTTAAAATTAGATTTTCGTCGATTGTGTTTCGAGTTTTATTCCACAAAGCAAAAATATTTCGTTGAGTCAGCGCGCCGCGCCGCCTGCGATGTGAAGACGAGTGAGATGCAAATTGATCGTGAGATGTTTGTCTTTCGTACGTTCGTTTACTTTGAAAGGCTAATCTGATGAACGCGAAATAGTTTTTGCATATTTTCGTATTTTCTGGGCTGCTGGCCAAGTAAAATGTCTCTGGGAGATTCAATCTGTCATTCGGTTGCACACAATTCAGTGCAATTTATGAATGTGACTAGCCTTTGAGTGTCCAATCTGTTGATCTGTAGAAATGCAGTCGAATTGCATGTTTAACTAGAAACATCGCATGTCACTAGCCAAACATCAACCACTTTTACGTCCATCAACATGTTTTCCATTTAAAATAACGAGAAAAAAGCGGCCAAAGCACAATTGAAATGTTCAAAATGTGAAAAGTTCATTTCCCGCGTGAATGCATTTTACCCGACCTAGCAATGCAAACCCAAATTTCACAATTCACCTGACATTTTATTTATTGTGTACATCATTAGACATCAGCGACCCTTTCATCAAATGTCAAAATAGAATGTGAAAATTTATTGGAAAATTCGCAATTTTTTTTTCTTCATCGTAAAAAGAGAGAAGAAAAAAGTTTTTCCAAACCGCATAAAGCGTTACAAATCAAAAAGACGAAAATTTAACGAGAAGTAGCAAGTGCAAGAAACAGTCACGCGATGCCCACATCCGCCGAGGTTCGAGAGAGAATGGAACAGCTTGCGGGCCGCGTCAGCATTTTGGGAAGCCACTCGATGCAACAAGTCCGAAGGTTCGGATCTCGCAGCGTCAATTACGCCCGACAAAAAATTAGTGCATTTAATGACGTTGTTCACGGCCGCAAGACGGACCAGAACGACCGGCAGCACTGGTCAACATCATCAGATAGAAACTCGCAAAACCGCGATTCAAGTAAGGATTTTGAGAAATTGAAAAGCGCATGTTGAGCGTAGTCAAGAGAGTTCTCTTACCTTGAGACCGTTGTGAACATGCATTTTCCATTTCTTCACGTGGTCGAGGATATTTCTGAACTGAGAGTGACTAACAAAGGATTGGAAAAGTTTGGTAGTGTAGAATTAAGTCTCATCGCATCGATCAACGAAAGGCTTTTCAATTTTAATAACTTCGATCAACGGTTGGGAAATATTAAACAAGGAAACTTAATCTAACTCCGGTTTTTCCTAATGAAACTCAATCTAACCAGATTTTCTTAATCAAAGTCTCGAATAACGTCCTTTATTGTCCACTTTCTCTCATAAAACTAATCTAACTCCATGCTAACAAAACCAAAAGAAATTTCGCACTCATTTTCACTCTCATTTTCATGCACGCCGCCTTCCATCTCTTTCACACTGCCTGCCTTACATCACGTTTGTTATTGTTTTGTTGCATTCTAGCATTTCCATTGATTTTTCTTCTTGTCGAAGCTCTCTCTGACCTTTGGAAAGTTTCGTTCCCCCCGCACTACTCTCTCTTGCTCCGTGATTTTCACGTCAGTTTTTTCCGAAGCTTAGAAACGTCAACACCGAAAACACATAAACGAAACATAAATTTTAGATTAAAATTAAGAAGAGGAAATATTTTTGTAACATTAGATAGGAAAAAAGTTTTAAATTGATCGAAAGACAAGTGCAAAAGTGAAAAAGAACAGTTCACGCACATCTTGCAGCTTTTAACTCATAATTTTCTCAATAATTAAGTTTTTCAAGCCATATTTTCGTGTCTTTTTCTCTTGAAAACTACGATAAACTTTGTGATCGAAGTACCTTAACCATGTCAACGACTGTTTTCTCAACTCATTTCTTATCAACAAGCAATCGATTACTATGAAAAATTGATTGCCAATCTGAAAGGAGCAAAAAAGTGTCGCGTTGACGATTAAATGCTTCATATTGGAACAAAAATGGCCTTTCTGTCGTCATTATACAAGGCACTTAGAATAAATATATTCAATCGTAAGTGGACGGTGGATGAAAATTTGATGTTACTAATTGATGGGTGACCGAAAATTCCTAATTCTTTCTGAACGTGCCAAGTTTATGTTTTCCTTCTTTATTTTTTTTTCACTCTTCCTTCTAATTGTCTTGTGTGACGAAACATTCAAATGTTTAAGAAATCGATCGGTGGAGCAAGTTTGATGTGTGGCGGATGAAAAAAGACGACAAAACTCGTAGTTCTTCTTCAAACTACACATAATTAATCCGTGACGACTTCTAAAACACTGGAAATCAGTTTTTTGATATCGATTTGGCTAAAAACCAAGTAAAAGTTTGTTGAATTAAGCATTTCGATTTCTGACAGAAGAAGCAAGAAGCTTCCGACGATGAAATCAAGTTCAAAGCAACGTAAAACCTGATGATTATCGACAGCAGCAATTCTCATTAAGCCATTAACGTTAATAATTAACCCACATTTTCCCATTTGTGACTTCTGCTTGTGCTAAAAACTCGCGAGAAGGACTCGACACGAACACTGAGAATGGAACTTGAGACGATCATTTGCTGCAATTCACTCTTTCTCTCTCTGCTTTCTTCTATTTTTGTGTGAAATTTTTATTCAAAATTGCTGGGAAGTTGTTGCTGGCAGTGATTTACTGCCTCGAATTGCAAGGTCGTGAGGGAAAACACTGTTCAATGCGTCTAATGCTGTTGCTTTCGCTTCACCTTTCCAGATGAAGATGACGCTACGACGTCAGGTCACAACATCGAGGAATCCGAGAAGCGGGTTATCTTCCTCAATCAGCAGCAGCCACAAAAATACTGCAACAATCACATTTCAACTGCTAAATATAGGTGAGTTGACAAAGCACCGAGACTTCCTTGCTTAATTGAATTTCCTTTTGGTTTCCCCGCTTGCAGTGCTTTAAGTTTCATTCCATCATTTTTGTTCGAGCAATTTCGGCGGTACTCAAACTGCTTCTTCCTGTTCATCGCGCTGCTCCAGCAAATACCGGATGTGTCGCCGACGGGTCGATACACGACACTAGTACCGCTGATATTCATTCTAACTGTTAGCGCGCTGAAGGAGATTATCGAAGACTTCGTGAGTGGAACCGACTAGGAAGTGAAACGGCATGAAACTTAATCGAGATTTTGTCATTCACAGAAACGTCATCGAGCCGACGATGAAATTAACAACCGCGCAATCGAGAGCCTTCAATCTGGAGCGTGGTCAAGCACTAAGTGGCGGGATCTGGCCGTCGGAGACATCGTGAAGGTCCAGAACAACGACTTTTTCCCCGCCGATCTCGTTTTGCTGTCGTCCAGCGAGCCGCAAGGCATTTCGTTCATCGAGACATCGAACTTGGATGGTGAAACTAACCTCAAGATCCGCCAAGGCATCCCAGAAACCTCGAAAATCGTTGAGGCGAAGGACCTTGTTCTACTACAAGGCACGATCGAAAGTGAACCACCAAATCGACATCTTTACGAGTACAATGGAAACTTCAAGGAACTCAACCGTCAAGTTCTCCCATTGGGACCAGACCAGTTGCTGCTGCGTGGTTCGATGCTGAGAAACACTTCGTGGATCTTCGGGATCGTCGTTTACACCGGTCACGACACCAAACTTATGAGAAACTCTACCTCAGCGCCGTTAAAGGTGAGTCGTGGGAAACATTTATTAAAATTCTTTAATTTTCCGGAAATTTTCATTGATTTATATGAAAATTTATTAAAATTGATCGAATTTGCGAAAAAAGATACGGAGTCGCCCGGGCTCGAACCGGGATTAACTGGACGGGAACCAGACATTCTACCATTAAATTACGACCCCTAACTGAAGTCTTACAGTTGTGGGTTGCTTCTAGCGGAAACAATATAGAAAGCAACTGTGGAAACTGGAATGAATTACGCCGCGACGGTTCTTCCTTTCAGCGCGTTCCACTCGATTTCAAATTCCAAATTGCTTTTCTTTTAAAACTTGAATTTTTTTCATATTTTCACTTCATTCCGTCTTTTTTCAGAGATCAACCGTGGACAGGATGACGAACACTCAGATTTTGATGCTGTTCTTTATTTTGCTTGTCCTTTGTGTTACCAGCGCGGTATTTAATGAGATTTGGACTGTTAATTTCTTCCCGAACCATTGGTATCTCGGGATTAAAGGTAAACAACAGTAAATTCCGAATGATCTTCGTTGTAACAACTTTTTCTTTGCTTCACAGACATTTCAAAGAACTTCGCTTACAATCTTTTGACATTCATCATCCTGTACAACAACCTGATCCCCATTTCCCTACAAGTCACCCTCGAACTCGTGCGTTTCCTCCAAGCAATCTTTATCAACATGGACATCGAAATGTACCACGCAGAGTCCAACAGTGAGTTTTTGTTGTGCAAAGTCTACGAGCACGTTTATAATTTCGTTCTTTCACAGCTCCCGCCATGGCTCGAACGTCAAACCTGAACGAAGAACTCGGCATGGTCAATTATATCTTCAGCGACAAGACTGGTACGCTGACTAGAAACGTGATGGAGTTCAAGAAGTGTTCGATCGCAGGGCAGGTCTACGCGTTAGACGACCACGAAGAAGAAAATGGCGGAATGTCCTCGACGTCGTTCACCACCACCGACGGCCCAGCACCATCCCGACTCAGCCAGAACATCAAATCGAATCAGCCAGACTCAGAAATCGCCCGCGAGTTCATGAACTTGATGGCAATTTGCCACACCGTGATTCCTGAGAAGGCTCCGGCCGGCCCAGACGACATTGACGGCATTTCAGCATCTTTCAACATCCAGACGGCAGATGACATCATTTACCACGCTGCCAGTCCCGATGAGCGGGCGCTCGTGTATGGCGCCAAGAGATTCGGCTTCATTTTCCACACCAGAACGCCAGCGTACGTGGAGATGAATGCATTGGGCCATACCGAGCGCTACGACATTCTCAATGTGCTCGAATTCACTTCTACACGAAAGCGAATGTCAATCATCGCAAGAAACTCCCGCGGCGAAATCAAGCTGTACTGCAAAGGCGCCGACACCGTGATCTTCGAGCGACTGGCGCCGCACGGACAAGACTTCAAAGACATCACCCTGAAGCACCTTGAAGACTTTGCTAATGAAGGTCTCCGCACCCTCTGCTTTGCTTATGTAGACATTCCAGATGATGTGTACGACCAGTGGAAGGAAACTTACCATAAAGCGTCGACGGCGATGCAAAATCGCGAAGGGAAGGTGGAAGACGCCGCAAGTCTGATCGAAACAGACTTGATTTTACTTGGCGCGACTGCCATCGAAGACAAGCTTCAAGACGGCGTACCGGAAACCATTGCGGCACTGCTAGAAGCTAAAATCAAGCTTTGGGTTCTCACCGGCGACAAGCAAGAAACTGCGATTAACATAGGATACTCGTGTCGACTGCTGCAACAAGGCATGGACCTGATCATCATGAACGAAGACAGCTTGGACAGCACCAGAACAAGCCTCACAGCCCACACGAGCAACATGTATGCGGCGACAAGTTCCGCCAGCTCGACGAGCTCCGACGGGCACATGCGGAAGGAAGCAGCACTGATTATCGACGGCAAGACATTGAAATATGCGTTAAGCTGTGAACTAAGAAGAGAATTCTACGAATTGTGTGTCAATTGCAAGGCGGTGATTTGCTGTCGAGTGTCGCCGATACAAAAGGCCGACTGTATAATGTTGGTCCGTGAATGTTCCAAGTCGAACGACGTAAGTGACACTTTATCTTTATGCCAAATTACTTTGATTATCATAATCTGCTCGTTTCTAGCTCATGAACACGAAGAACGACGTTGTAACACTGGCCATCGGCGATGGCGCTAACGATGTCGCTATGATCCAAAGAGCTCACGTTGGTGTGGGTATTTCTGGAGTGGAAGGTCTGCAGGCGGCCTGTGCATCGGATTATTCTATTGCGCAGTTCAAATACTTGAGGAAACTGTTGCTGGTTCACGGCGCTTGGAACTACTCGAGAATGTGCAAGCTGATTTTGTACAGCTTCTACAAGAACATATGCTTGTACGTGATTGAACTTTGGTTCGCAATTTACTCAGGTAAAAATCGAATTTCTAATTGTAAGGCTTCGTTACTAACGTTCATTCACCATTCAGGCTGGTCTGGTCAGATTTTGTTCGAGCGTTGGACAATTGGTTTGTACAACGTCTTCTTCACCGCACTTCCACCGTTTGCCATCGGAATCTTCGACAAAGTTTACTCGTCGGAGACGCTTTACCGGTAAGAACGTGATGCATATTTCAAGACAAACCCTTCTAAACCTTCGAACTTTGTAGAAATCCAAGGCTATACGAGCAGTTCCAGAGCGCTCGCTTGTTCAATGTGAAGGTCTTTTGGATATGGATAGGAAACGCGATGATTCACTCGATTATTCTGTACTGGATGCCCATGTACGCTTACTTTGGAGATGTAATTTGGAGCAACGGTCGCGAAGGCGGATATTTGGTGCTTGGAAACATGGTTTACACTGTAAGGCAGTTAAATGCACGATTGGCGGCTTAATTTCACATTATTTCTCATTCCAGTACGTGGTTGTGACAGTTTGTTTGAAGGCTGGACTAATTACAAACTCGTGGACTTGGTTAACTCACTGTTCTATCTGGGGCTCCATCGGACTTTGGTTCCTTTTCATGTTTGCTTACAGGTAAGCACGACTTCTCATCCCTTTAAACTCTCATTATACATTTTCCCGCCTTTTCAGCAACATCTGGCCGACGATTCGTGTCGGCGCTGTTTTTTCAGGCACGCATCACATGATTTTCACAAGCCCCGTGTTCTGGCTGGGCTTGATTGTGATTCCAGTCGCATCGCTTCTGCTTGATGTCCTAGTCAAAGTGTAAGCAAACCGCCACTACTTCATCAAACCGCTAATCATAAATGCAGTTTTATTCTCCCAATTTGCAACAATTTGTTCAAGAAAATGTGGCCCGATAATACTCTTAACTCGGCCGGCAATTTCACGCCAATTGTTTTAGTGTTCGAAGATCCCGAAACCTATTGCAGCAGTCACGTTCAAGCATAATCAAGCCAAATTTCTCGTTACAGCCTTCAAAACCGTCACAAAAGCAGCAGCCCCAGCTTCAACGTCCAACGCTCGGCACATCCGAAGGCGGAATCGAAGGCATCGTAAGTTACATGTCGCTTTTACTAATTTTCTCCCCTTTTATTTTGGGTAAAAGTTTTTCCGATGGCATTTTTGCGTTTAATCGAGTTAGATTAAAATATTTTTTTGGTCGATTTCAAACTTGGAGTTTGCTTACAATGTCGGGTTAAATGAAAACTCAGAGTTAGATCAAAGTTTAATGAAAACTCGATTAAATCATTAATGTCGTTCTTACATGTTATGTTATGTTCTATTTTTGCTCTGTTTCACATTGAATACGTCCACCCACCAACAACTTTCTCTCTTGATAAACATTTTTCTTAATTGAACTGATGATAAAATTTGTAATTTGGAAATCAGTTTCGTTCGCAAAAGAAAATCGAGATTTTTTTTCCGGGCGAGCTTATTGCCGGGAAATTTATTCTCCAAAGTTCAAGTTCAGTTTTGTCACGCACATCAGTCACGAATGTGGTGTTTTGCATGTTGGCAAGTTGGCACATAGAATCGCTGTGTTTGTTTCCTTGTAAATTTTTCCCTTTTGTTGCTGCCTGTAGTTTGGTGGATATTTTTGTGTTGTGACGATTTCTTAGCAGTAAAGTTTAACCGAGAATAGGACACTCGATGACTGAAAATATAACGCCGCGCACGATTGAATCACGGAATTGCTTGTTACTTGTGATGGAGAACACGATTGCGCAAAGAAATTGAGTGAAATTTCGTTCAGAATCTCGTCTGACTCGAGCAAAAATAACTAACGATGATACAGCAAACTAATCTACAAATATTGATGCAATTAGTTCTTAATGTTGAAGATTTGACATAATTTGAGCTAAATCTGAACTAAAACAACGAGAATTTTATATTTTTATTTAAATTCCTTACTTTTAATCTGAAATATCGAAGGAAAAAGAAAATGCTAACCTGAAAACATTTTAAGGTGTTGAAATTTAAAAGACTTCTCTTCCTTTATGATATCAAGATAATTCTTTATTTTCACGTTTAAGTCAACACATTTTATCTGTCATTAAATTAAACATATTCTCCAAAGTTCAAGTTCAGTTTTGTCACGCACATCAGTCACGAATGTGGTGTTTTGCATGTTGGCAAGTTGGCACATAGAATCGCTGTGTTTGTTTCCTTGTAAATTTTTCCCTTTTGTTGCTGCCTGTAGTTTGGTGGATATTTTTGTGTTGTGACGATTTCTTAGCAGTAAAGTTTAACCGAGAATAGGACACTCGATGACTGAAAATATAACGCCGCGCACGATTGAATCACGGAATTGCTTGTTACTTGTGATGGAGAACACGATTGCGCAAAGAAATTGAGTGAAATTTCGTTCAGAATCTCGTCTGACTCGAGCAAAAATAACTAAACCTGAGTTTTGTTCTTCTTTTCTCTCATTCAAATCGCATTTGTAACTAAACGATTAACAACATATAAACATACGAAATAATTAAACATTTTGTGCTAACAAAACGTGTCTTGCAATAAACAAAAATGCTGTCATAAATCATGATTCACCTCCAATCAATAACAGAACCGCAATTGGCAAGCTCAAAGAATTTTTGGGATGGAATCAGGCAGATTATCCAGTAAGTGCACCGTCCCGAAACGAAAGCACACCAACACGGCCGCCCAGGCAGAAAAGGCCTTTACGCAATTCCGTTGCACCTGAAAATGGTTCCGCTGACGTGAAGGTGATCTCGTCACCGACGCAAATGCATGTCAAAGACATTGAGAACAACGACGAAGAGAAACGGAAGGACGAAGAAAATCATATTTGACGAGAAAAGGCCCTTGTTCTCAGTCTGAATGGCCCACCTGAATACCCAGCTCGCTATTATAACATTCCACACGGCATTTCATACATTGAATGAATAACTTAAGGCGCGCACAAAAATGACCAACATAACTTTAATTGGATTCCAAACTGAAACTGCTTTAGGCTAGACCGAACAGAACTCGACGTCAAGTTGAAATCACATTTTAACATTACGTCAGGTTCTGGTCATGAAATTCTTCGATTAAGTCAGAGACTTCTTCAATGGTAAACTCGGAATTTGAAATTATTATTTTAAACCCAAAAGTTACAACATTTCAAGAGATCGCTTAGTTTAAGGCAAGATTTGACTTCAGTCACACCAAAGAGTCGTCTCTGAACAAGAAAAAGATCACAAAGCCTGAATTACGCACAAGAGTTGTTAATTCTGACGCTTATTGCTAAGTTGTAGTCCGTAGCTTTGATTTAAATTTATTTGTTTTGTACGCGTCGGAGATCCATGCCTTTAACAATTAATATTTGTAAAACGTTTGTTGATGGCTGTGTTTGCATTCGAAAGATTTTTTTTTTTATAATTCAACTCCACTTCTTTTGCCTTAAGATGCCCCGGCAGTTTGACTCTGAACGGAAAGTTACTCAGAGTTATGAAAGTTCCCGTGAGAAAGTGTCTGAAAAACGTGGCCGAACTCTCAAAAGACGCATCGAAAGTCTATTATAACCATTTCCACTAAATTTCACTATTTTTGACAAAGAAACATTTAATTTGTCTCATGAAAGCACATAAGTTGTAGTCAACATTGGATCTTGACCAGTATTGTATTAGTTGACCGGGCACTTTTCTTAAGAACTTAGAGACTTGGTTTGTTCACTGAAAGAATATTTATATTCTTTTAGTAAAAAACTCAATTCTCTAAGTTTTGTGGTTTTTAAGAAAAGTTCCCGGTCAACTAATGCAATACTGGTCAATTATTCCAATGTTGACTCTATGATTTAATGCCAATCGCTATGTTAATGATCTAAGCTAACAGAAAAAGTTTTTATATCATTCATTTTTGACTAGTTTTAAAATATAATCGAAAAAATGGCTTGTAATTTAGTGCAGCTTGTAATTTATCGCTAAATTAAAATGTTTTTACTTTCTTACAAAATTGCTGTCAATATTCCAAAATGTGAACTTACCTCAGAAATCAGATTTGTAATAACCAAGTCGCTAAATCAAAAAACATTCTATTTATACTTCATTAAGTTTAACAATATCAGTGCCTGTTGAAACGTTAAACACATTTCCGTTGACTGTGTAATGATAAAAAATTCACAAAGTTCTGTCAAGATGTAAATTGACACAATTTCGTGACAGAACTGGTGCAAATGATCAAGATTACTGTTTCGTGTAAAAACTTTGAATCTGGAAAAATGCTTCTAGTTTTCCCGAGATAAACAGTACCAAAGTCACTCACGACACTTATTTAAAAATTAAATTCTTTATGTTAAGCTTTTATTGGAAACATTTTTTATCAAATGCAAGAAAACTTAATAAAATTGGTTGTTGGAGCTTTAAATTATCTTCAATCATCATTTAATTATATTTTTATCACTGAAAAATTCTTAATTCAATTTTTCTTTCTTTATGTTTTCTTTTCTTTTATTTCTATCTTTTAAATTGAAAACTTATTCAAAACTGTTGCATTCTTTTAATCAACTCCAAAAAATGTCAAATGATCTAGAACAATGCATGCACTTGGATCGATAATCAGGTGTAAGTAAACTTGAAATTATAAAAAAAACATTTGGGATCACTCATCATTTCATGATGCAGAACCAAGAACCATTAACAACACTTTCATTGCAAAAGCACAGAACAGAAATCACTTCACCTGATACTTCTGATTTTCTTTTTGATTTTTGCATGTTTTTATGATCTCCACAAGACTGCATGAAGTGTAGGTCAGTTTTATCTATGCCACCATTTTATTTCCATGTCTTTTTGTTCTGTTTTGTTCTGCTAAGTCTAAAGTTCACAAGATGAACATGGTCGTGGTTATGGTCGAGTTGGAAAGCATTTCACGTATTGCTGGTAATGTTGTCACTGTTTTTGAATCACTAAACTGGTGTTGAAAATGATGGAAAATTACATATTTTATCATGAAAAATCTTTGAACTATCTTTTACTCTCCTTTCGTGGTCTTTTGTTTAACGAAGTTTTGTTTTCCAACCAAAACTGAGTCCCCGGTCCCGAGCCAAAAGTTTTCCCATTTATTTGCGCTGACAAAAACAAAAAACTTTTTGAAAACAGATTGACTGAAACGGCTAGACTGTTGGTACGTACAAATGTGAGAAGGGTCTTCGGCACCGGTGGCACAAGCAGGTCCCATTCAGCCGAAAAGCGCGAGATGGAGCTGAAACGTAAGTAAAATGAGTGCTTCACCGCGCAAATGTGTACAAATCGACACAGTTTTCACAACTGCAGAGTCTGCAACATTTGAGCTCACAAAATTATTTGATCACACGGATTTTCTTTTGAGTTATGTTTTATTATTTTTGCAAAAAAGAAATATCAATCTGACTGTTCATCAATTTTCATAACACAAATCAATCACCCCAACATCCAATCATGACATAACTTGGTCATCAAAAGGGGTTGACTGCAAGTGACGTTCTAAAAGGATAAATTTCTTCAGGGTTTTTTCCGCTCGTAGAATTAACAACCGATTGATTCGTTAGAATATTTCCACGTCACTTGCAACTTCCCTCGAAAACTTCAACCCAGCATCAGAACCTAATCTCTCCAAACCATTTCTCAGATGGATTCGCATTTTCACAAGAAGAAGGCGGTGTGATAACACAATCAGAAGTCATAAGATGCTACGACTCAAACAAACCAAAGCCGGAAGGAAACTAACTTTATGTGCAGCTTTCGAGAGTTAACAAAATACACGGAGAATAAGAAATTAAAGTTTTCAACGTGAATAATGAAACAATTTAAGTCATTTCCAATGATCAAACGAAAAACAAACCAAAAAATAACATTTCAAGAACTTTTTTTCTCTTTCAAACTAATTGTTATTAATGTTTATCAACTAAATGTAACTTACATGTTCAAAACAAAGGATATTTAAAATGGGGATAAACAAATATAAAAGATCGAATCATATTTAAAAGCAAGAAACTTTGGTGTTTGCATTCCTGGGAAAATGGAGATTGAAGTCAATAAGGTGACAGATAAATTAAGTGAATTTTATTTTCAGGATGAGTTTGAGGCAACTTCAGCTTTGAAAAACGATGATACAGCAAACTAATCTACAAATATTGATGCAATTAGTTCTTAATGTTGAAGATTTGACATAATTTGAGCTAAATCTGAACTAAAACAACGAGAATTTTATATTTTTATTTAAATTCCTTACTTTTAATCTGAAATATCGAAGGAAAAAGAAAATGCTAACCTGAAAACATTTTAAGGTGTTGAAATTTAAAAGACTTCTCTTCCTTTATGATATCAAGATAATTCTTTATTTTCACGTTTAAGTCAACACATTTTATCTGTCATTAAATTAAACATATTTACAAAATGGTCTTATCACTCCTAAAAGTATTTCACTCCTCGCTTTTCTCGACTAGAAAGTAATGGCAAGAGTTTTCTTCACACTCAATGAACTCTTCCTTTGCACATCGTGCCTCGCTCGGTAATTCTAAAGAATGGAGCAAGGAGTCGCAACGACGAACAAGTTTTCGTTCACGCTCAAGTGAATTAAAATTATTTCTTCATGGTAGAACAATGATTAAGTTTTGGCTTCTAATAAACTTTTTTACATTCAGATTTTATTTAAATTTGGATTTGCCACTTTTACTCTAAACACAAATATTGCTAAAAATACACAGATTGAAATTTATTTTCAAATATTTCCCTTAAACTAGTTTGAGTAATTCTTACAACTCTTTATTACACAAATCATTCGATCCGGAGTGTCTTAAGAGACTCGTCAAAGACATCACACTGAATTAACGCTCTCGAGAGCTTGTCTTGAACGTACAGTTTGTGACTAGAAAGTCGAAGTGAGGACATTTTCATGAGAATGTCTGCAAAACTCCATTACAGAACACGTCACGTCTCCATTTATGAAACTAAGACTTTAAGTTTGTTTGTGTGAGATCAACCAGGTGAGTTGGAAAATATGTACAGCAACATTTTAAACACCTTAAATCAACGTTTTACAAGGAATCGTCAACAAAAATTGCTTTAATCTCGTGGGAAATGAAAGTTTCACGTTCGCCATCACGGAACGTCCCAAAAATCTCGCTCCGATTAGTATTATTCATACGGCGACAGTTTTTTGTAGAGTTCGAAGTTATCCACCTGATGATTTGCGGCGGGTGTATGTGATTGTCATGCGTAGTGATGAGAGTACGAGCCTAGATGGGGGCTCACATGCGACGAGGTTACATGACTCATTGAGTGCGGCGGATACAAATTTGTAGGACTTCCCCAATTGCTGTATCCCAACGATGACGGGAAAATCGATGCTGAAATAGACAAGAGAGAAAAAATGAAACGGAGAAGAGGCTTTAAATCATCTGTTTCGGGTGGATGGAGCCTCTAAATGTCTAGCTACGGTGCAGACAGCGGTCCAAAGCTGTCAAAACTCATTATTTCAACTCTGCGCGTTTGCTTTATTCATGAACATTCCCGAAAACACGAAATGGAAAAATCCTTTTAGCCGTCAAAACGTTTTCCCTCCGTTCCGCTCCCCATTCATTTTCTCCCCTCTCTTCTCGTCGCACTGGTGGCAGCGAGAAAAAAGGGAAAAATAACAAACATGACATGTATCTAAATATCAACCAATGGAAATTTATTTTAAAGCAAAATGAAAATGGCACACAGTGAACGGGGGAGAAGATGGGCTTGTGCTGCTTCATGTTACACAGAAAACCACCCCCATCTCTAAAAGGGAGTCGCAGAATCGACGATAATGCCGGCGGGTGTTGAACGAAGGCACGAAACGGGGATGAGTCGAAGATATCAGCCTAATCTGTGAAAGCTCACGAAGGAAGCGCACAGTATAACAATGGAGGGAAAGAGGTGTAGCGGAACGTTCATTATGAAAATAAATGCTTTGACTGAGAATTATTGAAATTCGGGTGGGCGAGAAGGTCGAAGCAGCGACTGACAAACGAAGAAGGGGCGAGAAGAGCGGAAAAAATGGGGAAACAAGCCAGGGAAGTTCATATTTCCGAGAGGACTTCCCTTGAAGTTCCGACCGTCGAAAAATGGTACCCTGAACGGAAATCCCCACACAATGACGTACAATTATCGGGCGCCGATCGATGAGGTCGAGCTTTTTGGCTTGCGCCAGACGGCACAGCGAAAATATGAAAATGTCTGATAAAAATTGGAAATTGATTTGAAAATTTGATTTTTATTGATCGCCCGCCAATTTGAAGCTTGCCGTTCGTCGGGGGAAGCGGAAAGTTTATTGATTGACGGCAGCTTAAAGTGTTTGCCGACGGAAGCAGGAATGGAATCCCCGGCTAGAGACAACACTCACCCGACGACGAAGTCATGCTGTGATGCGGAGACATGAAGGAACTGAGTTTTGCTCCATGATATGGCGACATGAATAAATCACTTTGATACTTGTACGACGCATCTGTTGCTTGCGGTTGTGTTGCCGCCGCTAAGCCAGCGAAGTCGAATTTGTACGCGTAGCGCTTTCCTGGGAAATGGAGAAAACAATTTTCAGGCCTTTGCTTTAATTGAGAAAAATCGAGAGGCGAAATTCTACTCACCATGTACTTTGGTCATTATGTTCTTATCGTAATAATATCTGGAAATGAAAGGAAAAGCGAAGGAAAATTAATTTCAGCAGAAAACAATTTCGAGTTTTTTGTCTGCGCTGGGAAAATTATTTTCAGCGGTAATTAAAGGCGAACTGCGAACAAGAGATGACGGCGGAGCTAGGCAAATGTGCAGAATAATTAAGGAACGATGATAAATTTCTTTGTTGGCGAAAATGATGACAAATTAGGGAACTTAATTGTTGATCGCCCTTCGACAGGGTAAATGATCAATTATTTGGTCGTTTGTAGGACAAAAAGTAATTTTTGGTGACATTTTTAGGTTAACTTCGATTAAAAAGTCATTACCAAAAAGTTTTCCAAGTTTTAAATCAATTTTCAAAGCAGTAACTGTCACGACATTAAAGCAGAATGTTGTAGAAAATCTTTTGATCGATATTTCCGACGGTTTTTCTGCTTCAACCTGGAAAAATCCGAAAAGGGCGTGGATGAAGTGAATACCAACAGCATCATCATGCCTTCATTATATTTCCATCAAAATCCAGCAGCTTTTCCACGTCGCTCGATTCAAGGTACGAGGATATTTATTCGACAAACTGTTCCAGTGATTTGATTACAATTCGATAAATGACAAAATTTCATTACGAATTCAATCTAAAAACAATTTTTGTTCTTCTGCGAGTTCTATGATTGAAAAATTCATGGCTTTTTATGATTTGCTACGAACTCTCCCCCTTCGAACAAGTCACAGACTTGAAGAATGTTTTTCTTCTCTTCGCATTCGTTTCGCTGTTATTTTTCGGTGACAAAAAATGTCATGAAAGAAATGAAAGAAACGAGTTTTTGCACAAAAAGTTCATACGATTCAGGGTTTGTTTTGGATGTTATGTCACAGTTTTACGTAGAATAAGGTAGAGTTTAGTATTATTTTATGTTTCGTTACGTACTTGAAAACTGTACAAAAAAATTAAATTTTCTAGATAAAAATTTTACTTCAAGAAAGGTTACTTAGATCAAATTCTTTTTTATTTTTAGGTTAGAATCTAAATACAGAAATATTCCTAACCTGAAACACTGCGAAGTGACTTAACTGTCTGCCAATCCCAAGATCAGATAAAAAAGGCAAAGAAAAACATAAAACTGAAAGCAGCGTAATTATGTAAAAGCATAATTTCGAGAACAAATGTTTTCTTCGCTTCCCGAATGTTCATCGCAAAATGAAAACGTTCATAAAAGAAAATTTAATAGAATATGAATTAAAATAAAATTTACGCACGGATTCATCCGATTTAGTAAGAAATTAATGTGAAAATCTCTTTTCTCGTTCTTTTTTCGGGTAAGGTTAATGTTGCTGCTGTAATTCTCTGTTAGCAAATTTGCAGAAGCGAGGGAGATGATAACACCCTTCATCCGTTGTTGATTTCAGAATAACCCTAAGCAAGCGAAATTATATGAACTGCAGAATGTTTTCCTTTCTTTTCATGATTTTGTGGGTTGAATTCATAACGAAAATCTCTCGTTCGGCAGTAAAGTGGGCATGAAGAAAATGCAAACTTGATTTTAATTTCATGTTTTCTTCGTTCCGAATGGCGAAACGATTTGAATCATATGAAAAAGCGGCAAGAATGTGGAAAAGATTATGGGTTTGAGTTGTTTAAATTAAAGTTGCTTTTCATGCACTGTTATTAGTTGCTAATCGAGTTATTGCCGTTTTTATTATCTCTTCCAGGATTTTATGGGTGGATCGACCATAAATCACGATGACAAAAGGGTTTGAAGTGATTCACGCCAGAAATCTTACCTTAATGCTCTGCTGAGTTTGTCGTAATTCATGTTTGGTTTGGATTTCCGTTCGCCCCACCGTCGCGCAACTTCGTCGGGATCGGTCAGCTTGAACTCTCCGTTTGTGCCTTCCCAAGTGATGCAGCCGGCGTTGGCCGAGTCGCTTAGAAGCTCCAGTAAGAACTGCCACAGCTGGAATTTAAATTTGACGATAAAAATCGTTCGAATTGGGCCATTGCAGCAAAGAAGAAGAAGCTAACAAACTAACATAGTTTTGACTGCTTACCTGTATTTGGCCAGAACCTGAAACGAACAAGAAAAACGACGGTTTAAGTCAATTATCTAATTCCGTTTTATGTTCGGACGAAACTTTCGTCTAATTAGTTAATAAATCAAAAAGCAATTTTCTTTAACAAGTCAAAAAAAAATTCTTGCATCGAAGGAATGAGATAAAAACCTTTTCTGTTCCAATAAAATTCTGCAATGGAAGAAAAATTCATTTAATTTAAGTATCGCGTGATTAGAACTAATAACACTTTTCGTTTCTCCAAAAACTGAAGTCTAGGAACGAAACAATACCAAAGAATGTACAAAACTCTTTTTTCTATTACGCGATAACTTAAAGAATGAAGTGTAATAAATTAAGTTTTAAGAAAAGCTTTTAAGTGAAATTGCAAATTGTTAAAGTTTTTCTCCTTTTAGACATGAACTTGAGCGGTTTCGTTTCATATCACTTGGAATCACGGAAGTTCGAGCCCTATTTTCGACATTCCAAGAATTTGATCGTCATCGATGGAAGACTTTCGGTTTTTGTGCAACTCATACCCAGTCAACAGAACGAAAATGTTTTCTCAACGCGTCTGCCCTTAAAAACTATCATCAATCAATGGCATAAATAGATAATCAAAACATATTTTCCCTGTCAGTCGAGTGGAAAAATGTGAAAATTATTACCATAAACACTCGCTCGGAGTTCGTGAAGTCAATTTTCTTCATCCCCCTGCCGACTCTCGGCTCGTGTGCATTAAGTCACGATGAGATTTTTATTGCGAAACTAGTCGTAATTTTTATTGCGGCTAATAATGTTTCAAATCACTGTTCTATTCATTGCTTGTGTTGTGTTGTTCCGTAGTGAACAAACGAAGGGCGAAGTCGATTTTCTCTGTCAGCGAACTGCACAAAGTTCGGGTCGAAAATTCATAAATCATTGGCGCAGATCGATCGTGGAAAAATGTTTCTCTCATGGATGGTCTGTTGTTGTTTTGACTTTTGCTGGTTATTTGAAGTTTTAGATAAGTTTTAGGGCCTGGGAGTTTGGATTTTTCTCGGAAGTTGGTGTTCAATTATTTTTTTCAAAGCTTCAGCATTTGGAATAAGTGAATTTGGACAAACTGGGAAGTAGGATTTGAATATGATCAGTGCAAAAATATTGACAGATTCACGTACCACCACGGTTCAAATGTTTATTAGGATTTGAACCGACGCTTGAAATTTTCAAGTTTAGTTCTGACTAACCAAGTCAACTCAATAATTATTACTTTAAGATTTAAACCGCAGTTCCTGCATCATACAATGCATCAAATTGTTCTGTCAACTCCTTATTCATGTTCAGCAGCGCTCCCAGCTACCACCTTGATCCACAATTAAAAGCCAAAGGCGAAGTCAATGAATCACAGTACCTCGTTTAGTGTTAATTAACGACTTCAAACAATCAATTTGAATAAATCATTAACTGCATTTTCCAACACACTCCCTCAGCTATGCCGCTAAGAACACAATTTTAACCCCTGCGTTCTCATAAATTGTTTTATAATTTATTCATACACAACACTCGACCCCGAGTTGTGAACGATTTGACTTTCGGTCAGAAAATTTTGAAATTCTTCGTATTGAGCTGAGAAATCATGGCCTTTGAAGGGGTGCCGACATCGTTCCGACCCCTTCTAAGTCAAATAATCGATGTGTTAAGTTAAGCGACGGTGAATGAAAGCAAAAAGGTGAAAAGTCATTGTTGGAAGTCAATCGAATATTAAATTTCTTAATGTATTTACAATTGCCGCTTGGGTAAGAGAAAGAAAGCGCAGACAGGCATGACACGATATTTGACGTGGGCGACCGTTCGTGATGCTGGCCACGTGGCGCTTAAACAACTCGCCTGCAACTGTTTCATAATTATTATTGTTTTTGTTCATTCCTATTCAGTGTTACGAAAGAAAATTCTGATTTTCCACCGAGGGTGTCACGAGGCGAGCGCTCGAAATGGCTTTTTTCATTAATTCACGAACGAGAAAAAAAATTCTAGCGCAATTTGCAATTTAAATTTGAGTTTGTAAGTCGACACATGTGTGATGCAAGTGATATTAATTTTTTTCCCGGTTTAGAGCGCTTGAACCAGGTGTCTCGCATAAATTAAAATTCATTCGAAAGCAAAAATGCAATTTTTGAGGATTTCTTATGAATCGCGGCCTCACCTGAACTCGCTAGCCTACTGCTTGTCGCTCCAAACATTTGATATGGATCTGAAACGAAATAAAAAGGATTTTCAGTTGCACAATCTCAGATTTCTTCATGGCCAGTGGTTAAAATACATCAAATCCATGTCGCGGTAATTACAAGCCAAAGTTTTCCCCGTTTCACAACACATAATTTGATAATTAACAAAAATAATGAAAGAATAATTTTATTCCCGCCACTCGAGATTATTATTCACCCTTTCCTTTTA
Source organism: Belgica antarctica (assembly GCA_000775305.1). NCBI lineage: Eukaryota > Metazoa > Arthropoda > Insecta > Diptera > Chironomidae > Belgica > Belgica antarctica. The sequence continues at coordinate 69,758 of JPYR01000080.1, read as the reverse complement.
CAACCTTTTTTGAGTTGATCAAGTGATAACATCTCAGCGGAAAATTTATTACATTGCACTGTCGGCTCGCTGTTTCAGCGGCTCGAGTATTGATTTATTCATTTGCATAAGGACACACGGGCCGTTCCAGACCATAACTCGGAACTACTGAATGAATATTTACATTTGAATGTTTGCAAGGATTTGATATGGTCGTAAAAAGAACCGACGGGGCCAGATACAACTAGAAGACAGACTAGTCGACGCTCCATAACGAAGATTCAAAAATAAGAAAGTTCAGTTTGTCAAGTCTTGAAAACTTTAGGATTCAAACCATTGTTAACTTCAACTAGCAAAAAGTCGTCCTTGTTGCAACTGACTGCATATTCATGTCTCCAAGAGTTCTGAAAAAATCCCAACAAGCAGCTTTTTAAATCATTGTTAGTGGAAATTTAACATCAAAGCGACTAATTGCTAATTTCTCTTGGTAAGTGTTAATTTCTATGTGCATCAAACGCCGCAGCAGTTCCAAAGTAAAAGCGCAAATTTACTTTTCAAAGACACATTTCCTAAGTAGCTTTCAAGCACAAGAGTTCGTGTCCTTAGTCAAAGGAAAGCAAAGGGACTCAAGCATATGAACTTTGCTGCAGCCAATTTCGGTTATAACGAGGAAGCTTAACAAACAATTAGTTCGTTGGAACTTTTCCTTTTTCCCCTTTGAAGGCGCAAAATCAATGGCAGCCTCAAGACAGAAATTTAATTTTCTTTCCGAACTTTTCTCCGGATTTTTCCTGCCTTTTGTTTTCATATTGCTTTTTTATGTATCGCCGTTTCGGTCACGCCATTTGAATTTCAATTCTGCCCTCTCCATCTCTCTCATGCCTTTTCCACCCACCCCCGTTGAGCATGAAAATGTGTCACTCAAACTAATTCCTTTTTCCTTCGGTGTTGTGGCCATAAAGCGAGTCCATGATTTTCCTTTTTGTTCGCCGTCCCATCGAGATTACAAAAGCTTTCTCGGCGCTTTTTACTTCGCTCACGCGCGAGAGGCGATTGCGTGAAGAGGGTGGCCGTGGCGGGGTAGGAAAAGGAAATTTCTAATGTGAATAAAACATGTCGTGGTATAACCGGTTTGAATGTGATAAAATAACATGTTGTCGGGTGCTGGTAATCGGAAAAACTTACTTAGAAAAAATTATATAGTATTAGTTATGGTAAAAATGCGCGATATTTCCTCCATTTTGTTAAAACAATAAATTTAAAATATTCAATGTGTTTTTTCTCTCCGCTTTTCTTCCTGGCAGCGGATACAACAATTTAATTTGTTTAATTAATTTCGGCATGAAAGTTGCGTGAAGAGAAAGAGTTTAGCTATGAATTGCTTTGGTCGTAATTCCCGTCACCGAATGAAAATAATTGAATGCTTTGGAAGTGGACCAGGCGAAGGTTTTATGGAAATTTCTTAATTTCGAGCTTTTGAAGTGCTTTTTGGAGGCTTTCAACGCCTTCTTTTTATAGCCGTGGCAGTTTGTTGTAGTAAGCTGTTGATCAGAGTGTTCGGGAATGTTTCAGGACAACCTTTTTTGAGACAGCCAGGAGTGCAGCACTGTCTAACCAGTAGAAAACGAACTTTATACGTTTAGAAACACTTTTAAACTGAATGATTGGAACAGTTTATTGAAAAGAAAAAAATTCTGAAGTAATTATTTCATAAAATTCTAAACTTCACAAATAGTTAAAGACCGCATTAAACCTTTAAAAACCTTCACTGTATCAAACATTAACGAGTTTTCCAGATTATTAGCCCTCGACAATCAAAGACCTAATTATTTATTAACACACAAGCAGTGCACATGTCATCAAAATTGAATTTTCTCTGCGTCTTGAAAGTGTGGCATTTTTGAAGGCCCTTCAGATGAAAATCGGAGCGGGTGTTTAATACACTTCACGAATCGAAATGAATACATTCAGTCAGTCATCAAGCACCGTATTTTTAAAGTTTTCAAATGAACAACTTTTAATGCACACTTGAGATTGTTTAACTGAAAGAAATTTTCATGCTAGGGAGGGTTTTGTGTGTGACAATATCGCAATGTTATTCATCAAATGTTATTCGAGCGCTTGGCTCGTTTATTTCGATTGAAAGCATTTTAAAAGTCCTTATCGTGTTGCTGTTTGTTACATTATACTTTAAAATCGTTCACTCTGGATTCTCTTCTCCGCATTTTTCTCGTTTTTGAAACGTTTGGAATGAATGGAAATTGTGTTGAGTGACTATGGTTGACAATGAGCCACACGCATGAGTCGTTCACGGAGTTTGTCAACAGCAAAATGAAGTAATGTGGCTGTTGAAATGAAATTATGCGTGGAATGGTGAAAACTGTAAGAGTTTCAGTCACAAAGATTTAAAGAAAAACTCTTTGAGATTCTAGAAAGTTTAAGTTTACTAACATAGGCTCAAGTCCTAATGAGTTCGTGTCTGTGAAAGTCATGTTGATTTTTGCCTTTTTAATCAACTCCTTTCCTTTAAAACTGTCTCTTTAGAAAGTTGTCGTAATGAATCAAGTTCCTTGTAGATTTTCTTAGCACCAGACACTTCCACCCAAAGAATCTCAAATAGGTCAATCACGACCAGCTTGTAAATCATCTTAATTTCTCGAAAAACTCTTCAGACGATTTCATTAGCTGCCGTTTGAGTAGTAGCACGTTTACATTAGCCTTAACAAACTAAATTTCCATTAGGAGAGAAGTTTGTGTGGATCGGCTGGAGTTTAATGAAGATGTATTTGAACGAAAGCAATAAAAACCATCAGACAGTGAAGGGAAGACTTTCTTACACTCCCTCGTGTCAGAAATTAAGGATTTTCCACGCTAGTCCTATGTCAGTTCATTATTTTCATTCATTAGGTTCTCCGATATGTGTGTTGAGCAAACAAAAGACGATTTCGCTTCCAATGTTTGTCAAACAAATTAAAAGGCGATTTCATTATGAGCATTTCAATCACTCTTGTCGTCGCTTTCCTGTCACAAAATTCTGTCTGAAAGATCATCAAAAGAAATTTTCCTTTTAAGCCAATTGTGCCGAGACAGTTTTTGGGTGTAAAAAAGCAGCACAATTCAACAAAAAGGATTACGCCTTCGTCGTTTACTCATCGAGCAGGGAAATTTACTAAACTAACAACGATGATAATGGTGAAAAATGTTTGCTTAATCAACCGTGAAAGTGACATGTACCGATTCCAAATGATGTAAATTTGCTCAGCAGAAAGAAACGGGAATGTGAAAATTGAGGAAATTTGCAAATCTTTTCATGATAAAAAATTGTTTGAATATGACTCAATGATTTTGCTTTCATCGATTCATCCCCTTTTTCGTGCAAGACGACTTGTGTGTTCGGATTTGTAAATAAAACCCAAAAGAAAGGTTAAATTGACCGTTCTGCAATGCCAATCGATGTGTCCGAATGTGTATTCAATCGATCCCCTGTTTCGTTATTAGCTTTTCGTAAATTTGGACATCAATATTAGTTCTTTTTATTTATAAATCAAGGTCTTTGAATGAATTCCTTGGAATAACTAGGAATAACGACATTAAGTCGTGTTTGATGAAGTCGGAATGAACTTTTTTTATCAATCATCAGTCAAGTGAAGCCGATGAAGCGTAATGACAAACAAATGTTGTGATTTATTCGATGCATGAACGTTCGAAGGAGATTTTCATTGATTTATAATTAGCTCACTGTCCAGTCGTTTCTGAAATCTCACTGAACCAGAGCCCGACCAGAGCCCGACCAGAGCGGACAGAAAACGGATCAAGTAATTTTTTTTCTATTTACCTGGTTGTCTGAAGTGTGAATGAGAAGAATCTAGAGAAGATTTCCCGACGGCGACTGTCGTCAGGGAATTTGTTGAGTATGCTGCAAAAAACATGAAAGTTAAGAAAGTTAAATTTTGTCTTCAAAATTCAGCAATTTTCCAAACAATTGCATCGTATTTAAAAATGAAAAAGCAAAAAATCACGAAAAGCGCAAAAAGCAAAACAAAGTGATTGAAAAATCACACTTCGTTAGGTTCTTTGAAAGATCAACGAGGGATTTTGTGTGCAAACACATTTCCAACAACAGTTTTTATTGCTAAATTATCGCTTCGAGGCATTTTTGCTTCGTGCCGAGATCTTTTCTTTGTTGTTTGATTCGAGAGACAGATTTTCAAAGTAAATTACAACGAGGCATCATTATCACACACAAGATTCACCCCTTTATGTGTTCTAACAACGACTGAGCTCGTTTAAAAATCATTAGAAAGTGTCATAACATTTTCTGAAAGCGGAAAATGACAGAATATAAACGCTAATATAGCAAGAAATCAAAGGAACAGCAGCAGCACAATGTTTTCAAAGCCTCGAAGCGTTTAAACGCCGTTGAGAGTGCGATGCAAATGAAATTTTGATTATGATGACAGCAGTGACAAAGCGAAAATTGCCTTGCGGTGGAAATCTTCAGCATCACTTGTAATTGTCTGAGATTAAAAGATCCTTTTCTGGTTTCGGAACGAGTTTGCAAACGAAGTGAAAAGGAATTCAGGGTGGAACTTAAAAGAAGTTTATTGGTGTTTGTTTTCATCGCTAAAAACAGTTTTAATGCAAACTTAAAAGTGAATTGCAAAATGCAATGTTGTTTTCCATGTAAATTGACATAACAGTGCTTACCTGGTGACTGAGTTGTGTGTGCACTCCATGATGATTTGTACGATGGATCTTAAAGAAGAAAATTTGCAATTATTACATTTGAAATAAATTGTTCAAATTTTGACAAATTTTAAATTCGAATTTACTGCTTTTGTGTTTCTGTTAAAATTATATGGATGTCTTTATGGTTTATAAGGTTTGACAACACTAAATAATACAAATTAAAATGTGATTTTATTTGAAACTTTAAAGTTATTTAGTAGAAGCTTAGGCGTTCAGTAAATGTTCAATAAAATTACGGAACTTTGGCCTGACATAAATATCTACAGTGACAATGTCTTGAATGGTTTTCTACTTGACATCATGACTGAAAACCCGCTGTGCTGCAACGCACAGACACAAAACTTGATGATTCGAATGTTTGTCCATTAATCCTTCAAAATATTTTAAGATTAAAACTTGAAAACTTTTTATAAAATTTACCAGCAAATAACATCGAAATGTTGTTGAACGTTCCTGACGTTCGTTGTAAATAGTCAGTCGAAGAGTTTTTGATGTCAATCATTTTGTCAATATTCGTTTTGAAATCCTTGCTTTAAACTTTCTTCAAAATCACATTATTTTTCCAGCCTTAAAATCACTTGAAAATCTTTTTCCTTGAAATTATTCTTTAACCACTTTCCATTCACTTCTTCTAGGAATGAGATTTTTAATTATTCGCACATTAGTGTTTTCTCGGTCGCTTTTCACAACAAAAACAATGCCAGGTGAAGAAGATTTTTTTCACATTAAATTATTCCATCAGACGATTATTTTTCTTTTCTGTTAAATTTCATTGTAGTAAAAGCGGTTCACGATGGTACTGATGCTTAACGGAAGCCGGAACCGGGGTGGCCAACCGGACACCTTTTTAATGCACACTTATAAAATATATTTCCGCTTTTATTTGTTGCTCTTTCCTTTATGTCTTGCGAGCATTAAAATGGCTGAGTCTGGCGAAAAAAATTGTGCCGAGCCTCGCAAATTTAAATCCGTCAGCACTTTGGCAATTGAATCACTTTTTATCACACAGAAAGTCCCAGTTTCACTAATTCTGCTCCTTTTCGGCCGTGTCACTTCACGCAAAACGTTTAACGAATGACACAGAAACGAGGCGACAAGAAGTTTGATGCGAATTTTCAAGAGATTTTCTCGCTCTCTCGTCGGAGGTTTTTGTGTAATCAAATATATCCTGAAAAATTTATTAAACTATCCGCTTACGAGTTCAACGTCGAGTTGCGAGACCGGATAATACTTAAACTTTATACATATTGTTCCATTATACAACGGCGGATTTTCTATATTTGCCAGTTTGATTTTTACTGTTTTTCTGCTCTGCTTTCCCTCGATCCGCTGTACGTACGCAAGTGGCACCAACACACGCACGCGTTCAACCCTTAGCAACAGCCAATAATCTTCTAGTGGGAGTGTTTCAACAAGCGGCAGCCAAGCGATATGATATTTCATGTATTGAACAATTGCTTGCGCTGGCGGTGTGCCTTATCAGTGTGTTGAGAGTGGAAATTTTCCACAGGAAAGAGACGGATGCATAAACCCGAGGAACCACTTCCTTTTCCTTTTCACGTAAGGATATTTGTCATTATACCGTTTCTGCCGCTGCTCTCTCTCATCCACCCAATAACACCAGCAACCGAGAAGGCGACGGCTCCCGGAATCGAGAGAGAATTGAGCAAAAAACGGGCTTCAAATAATTTGGCTTTTAATCAGGAATGTGTTTCTATCTGACTCCGTTTTGCTACCCGTTCATTCACGTTCCACGGATGTACGAAATCGCACAAATAAACATTTTCATAACGTCTTGTGCTTGTGTAGGAAAATAAACGAAAGAAAATATGACTTAAGGGACTTTTCTTGTTGGAGACGTTTTGCTGATTTCTTGCGATTATTTTTCTAACTTTTTTTCTGGCACTCAGAAAAGCAGAGACATGAAGATATTGCTTGAAGCGCTTTTGCCAGTAGGAAAAGGGACGTCTTGAAGTGGTGTCACTTTTGAAAATAGGTTAAGAGACGAAAAAGATTTTTCTTCAACGAAAAGATTGTCATCGACTAAGGTAGAGAAATTATCTATCACTCAGTAGTGTGTCAGGGAAAATTTTGTTTCGAAATCTGACTTTTGTACCTTATTTTCATAATCTTTCCGTTTCATAAGCCACTTTGTTTTCTAGATTTTCAACAGTGATCTTATCAGACGGGAAATCTTTGTTCTTCATTTGTTCCCGAACTTTTCAAGTTTGAGTGTTCAAACTTCTTCAAACCTTAAATTTAGTTCAATAAATAAGTGAACTAGAAATAGTTTTTAATGCTTCATCTAGAAAAAAGTTGTCTCTGGCTCTCCACGAATAAAATCAAGACAACAGTCCCTTTAAACATCAACGTGACCGCATCTTCTCACTCAACCTCATATCATCAACGATCCCACTGATGAATCAATTAAGCAATCAACAGCTTGTATCTCATGGGAGTCAAAAGTCCTTGAGATTTAATGTAAATACCAATTAAGAATTTGTTTTCCCAACAAGCGATAAAATCAAACACGCATTCGTTCAATTGCATCGCATACACACTCACGTAATCCCGCTTAATGACTAAATCCCAGCGAAATTGACTTTCACAATTGTTTACACACTTCGAGGGCTTAATTTCCCACGATTCACTCTCGAAACGGTGAACTGGTATCATGAGACCAATCACACGTATCATTTGCTCGAGCGCAATATGCTTTGTGCTGCTATCCCTGGGCTTTAGTCACACACAGCAATCACTTGAGTTTCATTCATATACACCCCACTTCAAGTGAGTGAGATAATTCGATAATAGAAAAAAGCGTAAATGACATCGAGAGATAATGAATAGATAAATGTTGTCGACTACAGTACATTGAAAAGATATAAACAACCTTCCCAACCCTTCATAATCACGTGCCCTGCTTCGGATACTTTTCAACTTCCACCCCTCGATACTGTTTCTTCTATCTTTATTCCTCGGTGGCATTATACAATGCACTGGTAATTGCTTGTGATGCTTTTTTCCTTGTTTTTTAATTGATTCGGAAGCACAGGAACTATCCGATCACTGCGAGAACATGACTTATGTGAATGCTGAGTATGAGAACGGTGGGAACGTTATCAAGTTTCACTTCCACTCTCGGTGGCTTGGCTTTTGACATTGAAAGCTATACATTCATTGCACACTTGATTTTAGGAAATTATTTTCGCTGGATCCACGATTGCAAAAAAGTTTTTGCTGTGCAGAATCCAAAACTGGGTTGACTTTTGTTGTAGGAAAGCTATTTTGAGGTTATAAATGTATGGAGATAATCAATCAAGCAGTTTGTATTAACAAATTTCAGCTTATAACAAGTGATTCAACAAATCTTCTAAGCTCTCGCTTGGGAATTCTAAGTTACATTCAACCCCGGCCTATCTAACTGGCTTTGATTATGTCACAAAACATATTTTCTAATTTCCACTGTGCAACCCCAAATGAACAGTTATAGAATCAGGAAGAAAAGATTGCTTACATTTCGCTGTCTGATTTGGTAAGCGTGTCAATAATGACACGACACGTGCTTAAGAGGGTGAGTGAGTGAAATGGGAGGAAGTCATAATTTATTTTTTATGCTTTTCTCCGCCTTGAGCTAGTTGCTGTAGTTGTTCATTTTAATTAAAATTTTCTTGAGAAATGTCATGTGTAAGGACACGAAAATATTCAGATTCTTGTCAACTTTTGAGAACAAGATTGACAAGTTGAAATGGCAATCCTGAACGACCTTCAATCCTTTGAATTTAAATTCCTGGGTTTTGGTTCAAGTTGTCTAACAGCACGAAAAGTTTATGGGAACTAATTGATAACGAAATATTTCTTAACTGATAGGGTGGAACACGGATAAATGACTGCGTACTGATAATTAACAATCCACTTTTCTTTAAGAACCACACAACTTAGAGAAGGCATGTATGTGGTGCTTTACAAAGTAATTATCGTGTTATAAATAACCACCATTCAAAAAGCAACAAAAACCGTTAAAAAAAGTTGTGGTACGGACATTTAATTCACGTTTCGTTTGGAAATCATTTTTTTAACTGTTTTTTTGATATTTGAATGGTGGTACTTTATAACACGATCTTTTATTATGTGGTACTTTGTTGGTGGTAATTGCTTTGGTTATACTTGATACATACACTCCAACTTAGAGACTTGATTTTTTTACCGGAAGAAGCTTAAATCAAAAAATCAAGTCTCTCAATTGTGTGGTTCTTAAAGAAACGTGGAAACGTTGTTATTTTTCAGTACGCTGTTATTTATCCGTATTCCACCCTACTTGAAGTGATCGATTCAACCATCTTGTGTTGTGAACCAGTGGCCTGACTGTTTCACTTCATTATCATCAAGATTTGTGATCAGAAGACTAGAACACAATGTACAGTAAAAAGTAAATTCTAAAACTTGATTTCCTTCAAAGTTTTGTTTCTTCTCACTCAACCCTAATGCCATCTACACAAAATAGAAGTAAAACATTGAACAAATACGTTTTCAACATCCCTTCAATGATTTCACTTGGAAGTTTAGTTTAGATTCTTCAATTCACTACAGAACTGTCAGATGTTTATCTCAAAATAATTCTGAATTTATCAAATCCCTTAAGACTGCCCTTTTTTAGCTTCTTTTCTTACAATTCTCGTTCATGCGCGTCCTTCCAACTCTTTCTCCCCAGTTATCCGCATGAATTTTAATTGTGTAAAAAGAGATGATAATAAATCTGCGGAATGCTAATTTTTTCTACTGTGAAAATTCCCCCTTTATCCGAATACCATGTTCAACATGGAGTAAATATTCGAGATAATATTTTTTGCCATGTTGAAAATTTTTATAATAAATTTTGCGGGTGTCGCTGTAAATTTTCTCATTCATAAAAGCATTATAAATTTTGACTTAATCGTTATTCTTTTTCATGTTAAAAGAATTATTAATTTATGGCTGCTGATACCTTTTAACACAAAAAAAACAGAAAAGCAAACGCGTTTGTAGGAATGATAAATGGTTTCGACCAAAGCGTGAATGCGAGAAAGTTTAAATTAAACGAAAAAAGTTTTCACATTAAACTGACTTCTTACCTGTAGTGAATTTTGATGTCTTTGAGTTATCACTTTGCGATGAGTTTTGCGAAATTAAGGTTTTGTCGCTGATGACTGTTACTTGAAAGTAGAAAAAGATAATTTTTCTCGATTATTTTCCCATCAGCAAACGCGAACATCCAAACTAAAGCTAATGCGTTTTCATCGGCAATGATTTCGCAAAAAGTCGAACATTCTCAAGCTATTTACGACACGCGTTCACACAATTCACGCCAATTAAGCAATTTGAAAAGGCTACACCCTAAAGATTTACTATGATCTGTCTGAAAAGTAACTCCCTGTTAATGCGATATCATCCCTAAAGTAAATATTTGTTTGTTTACTGGTGAGTTTCCTATTTTGGCTTTCGAGTTTAATGTTCCGATTTTTCGAATCATCGTCATCGGCGCTCGATACAAGCATAAATTATGTGTTGCGTCAACTTCGCTTTGAATTTAGTAAAATGAAATAAATTCCGATCGTTATCAGAACTCGGTCGACTTCAGTTCATTAAAAATCGAGAATTGTTTGAAAACGCTTATTAGTCATGCTTCGGCTTTGTTCGAGTGCTTCAGAACCGTATCGAATAAAAAAGTGTGCAGAAAGACTCTTTTGTGTCGTTCTTCGACTACCAAACGGAAATAATTAAAGATTTTTTCTCGCTTCGATTATCAAAGTTCAAAATGTTTGAGACCAATGCCGGAAGTGCAATTCTTCTCGGTGTTTCTCGGGATCATCTGAATCGAGAAATTTTAATGACGAAAATGGTTTGGACTTACCTTGCTGACGAGATTTCGACGAATCGTGATTTGTGTCGTGCGCTTGAGATGTGACAAGTGGAGCTGTGTTAAGTCTTTGGCCGTTGCTGTGCGAGTGATTGTGATTGATTGTACTTGGCTGCGAACTACCATTAATTCCGTTCGCCAGCGGCGATGAGTTGATGTTGTTCGAATTAATAATGTTGTTGTTATGGTGGATGTTATTACTTAATGTAGTGGAAGAAGAAATATTTTCTGGCGTCTCGTTAATCCTTTGTGTTGTGTACAGATCACTGAAAGCACTCGACGTCCCAAGAAAAGTTCGATCCTGCAGCGCAGCTTTGGCTTTCTCGACGCTCTGTTTGAGTTGTTCGAATGTGGATTGATGAAAGCGGTAGGATGACCAGTCGGTAGGAGTCTGAGTGAATGAAAAGTCTTCCGTTTTGATGATTGAACTCAGCGGGGATGAAGGCGCTCGTTTAACATCCAAAGCCGATTGATAGGAACAAGAACTTTCATACATATTAGAGAACTAGAATGTAACTGAAGAAATGGAGAATAAAAAGGGTTATGTGAATGAATTTTTGAATACATTTAAAGGTTTATGAAGAAAAATTTACTTGAATCAGATACATTAATTAGCGCATTAAGAGATTCAAAACTGAAAAAAGCGGAAAAATCGTTTCTTTTGGTTCTTATCACTGTTTAACACGTAAAGAAATTCCAATACCCTTATTTAAAAGCTAGTCTGGTCAGATTTATAACAAACAGCAGCTTGTCAACTGTAAGAATCAATACAGCATGCAATTTGGCATCATTCTGATTCTTATTGTTTTGATTCGATTTCAAAAAATAAATATCTGTCAATCATATTTTCGTTTCACTTGCACATTCAAATCTGATAGCTTAGAAGATTTTCAACGATTCAGGTTACACAACAACAAACAAATCATTCATAAGCTTATCCTAAAGCCTTGCGTTGAAAAATCGCCTTCAACACCATTGAACAAGTCTTGTAAAGGCCACTAAACTTGGCATCGAGTCATTAAATTCAACAATGTCTTCAAATGTTTATTTACTTACTTTGCATAAGCTTTGAATTAAAATCCTATTTACCACAACTTGTGCACTTCACTTAAACTATTTAATTACGTCAAACTATTATCACACTCAAGCTAATAAATCTGAAATCCACTTTAAATATTTTCTTTTTAGCGTTCACTGCACAATTTTAATCAGTTTTGCAAATCACAAGAACTTTAACGATCGTTTAAATCACTTTAAATTGTGCCTCGATTCAATTTCCTTTCGACTAGATTGCAGCCAAAGCTACAACGCTGTTCCGCTGTTCACTTTCAGCAAGCAAAATTCTTCACTGTTCCTTAACATCGGCAATTCCCGTTGCCATTTTTCACTTTCATATGTTAAACTTTAAGAAAATTTGCTTCTTGAATGTTTTTTATTTTCTTTCCTTCTTCCTGCTGCTCGGAAATAAGGCAATAGAACTATGTATGTAAAAGACCTTGGCCGTTGTTTTGAAAAACTGGATATCCGCTTCGAATGACTGCCAACAATGACAAGAGGATCATCCTCGAAGGAAAGGAATTTTTTATTATTTCATGCGATGAGAGAGAAGACAGGAAAAATATTTACAAGGCAGGGAAAACGGAATTTTCCTTTCACACGACACACGAACGAAGCAAATCATCGAGTGCAGACAGGAATATGGGATGGTCTGGCCGCAGTGAGTGTGTGTGTTTGTGTGCATCGGATAACCAAGGATAATTTTGCTGCTCTTTTCGTGTTCACGGAGATATGTGCGATGATACCTTCATATTGAAATGGAAATTCGAGGGGCGTGGCGAAGGAAAATGCTCAGGAAAATCGGCTTTTCACAATGGATGGAAGGAAAATCGAAAGATTGTTACGCTGCTTCTTTTTGGGCTTGCAAAACTTTATTTTCTGTTTATCATTTCTCTATTTTTGAAAAGTCACTTCGGTGGTGATTGTTAAGTGGAAAAGTTTTTGGGCAAAAAATCACACGAACTGAATAAACCAAATCTTCAAAGTTCAAAAGAAAAATGATTTAAAAATGGCGGAGTTGGAGATTATCTGGAAGAAATAGGTTTAATCTAGTGATGAATCAGAGAAATCGATTTGAATTGTCGCTGTTAAAACAAATGTTCATCCACCGTCGCATTTCAAACCCCTAACAAGAGTTTAAGCTGTGTTAATCTAATTTATTGAAGCCAGGTGTTTGTGTTTGGCTAAGGGGAATCCAGACAACTTAAATTGGAAACATAAATATGACTAATTGGATATGTAAACGGAGTAAAAGTGTGGATCAAGCAGTTCTGATAAGAAACTGTTAAAGTTTTTGTTCATTCGTACAACTCAAAACTCGTGGAAACTTTTCAAAAACGCTTTAATCTTAATCTCTCATCAAAGGGGTTGCTTTACAACTCATCCATAACAAACCTTCTCCGAGTATTAAAAATAATTACATATATCAAGGAGAAACCATAAACATAAATCACGTCGTTTACGAGTGTACGAATCATCAAAAGCAACAATGTCGCTTTAAATGAACAGTGCTTGCAGGTCGCGTGTAGATTTTTATGCTGCGGAAGTCACGTGACTGCGCTGAGAAATGCGTCAGGATCTGATTTAGAATCTTCGCAAGGACCTTCAATTGAATAATTTAACAATTATCAAGAGTGTGGTGGGTGGGCAAAGTTCTCGAAACGGCAATTTTTCAAACACTGAAATAAAATTAAATTAAAAACAAGTTTGCGTTTCAATTTTTGAAATTTCAGCAGTTTTATTTATTAAAGAAATCTAAATTATTTTTGTCATTATCATTTTAATACAATATCGGGCAGTGATGTTCAATTATCTCTTGTCATTCCTTACTTCCGTCTTTATCTTTGCCGCGTCTCAAATCAAAGAGTTCTTTTTGAAAATCAAGTAGAAAACAACTTATCTCGAGAGAACAAAGCTTTAATCGCGTTCTGATTGAAGAAAATTCTTACGAGTAAGTTATGCCTACCTACTTGCGAAAGTAAAATGATGTCAATTTTTGTTACGATTCTCTTTAAGGTTTCAAATTTAAAGCGACAGTTTAGTGTTAGAATTGATTTTAGCGATTTTTAGGATAGAACTAAGTATTTAAAGCAATAGAAATACTTTATTCGATGAAAAGTTAGTTTGTATCAATACTGGGAAAGCAAATCAACGAAAAAGTGTTTTCCATATTTTCTGCTTTAAAATAATTTTCTCTGCCCTTCTTCAGTGATTTCATCATTAGCAGGTAAAATAATTAACAATTTATTCATTTTAAATGTTTCTTTTTCCGAGATGGATGACGTTTTACCGACATTTTTGGGTTTTGATATGGAAACGTTCAGTGAAGTGGTCATAAACAGAAGCGCAAAATTGTCTAGCTATCTAGCAATGCTGATTGGAGGATGGACTTTGGGGGTGATGATGTTACTTTAATGCTGCTCGAAGGATAGCGGATGGAACCAAGCATTTTACACATAAATATTCAAATTCAAGTTACTTCTGTTGCAGGGATCAGCGTTAGTTCGATCTCTTCAACTTTAATGTTATGATAAGGTTTTGTCTTTCTTTCTTCTTCATTTAGTTCTCTCGTTCTGTGTTTCAGAGTGTCAATAAAAGAGTTTCAAAGAACAATGTGGAAATAGTTTTCTTGTTTACTCGCAATAAATGTGTTTATTATTGTCGATTTATTTTTGCTTCCTTTTTTGATAGCTTATGTTGAAAGCAGTCACTATGTACAGGGTTTGGATTTCATTTACTTGACGATTCAACATTTACGATAAACATTAAAATGATGAATGAAACATGACAAAGACTTCGAGAGACGAAAATCATCAGTTTTGATAATAAAAACATGATTGAAATTATGAATTTTTCGTTTTGGTGTCTTCTAAACAGTGTCTCGAAAGAAAGTTGTGTTCGTTAGGAAGAAATCAACCGAAGAGAAGATGAAACTCCATATTCGTCTCAAGCGTTCGAATGGCGTCGTTAGCGAATAGATTTCTTAAAGGACCTTTTAGAATATCGTAAATTTTTGTTAAATATCTTTTTCCCTTATCTTCAGCAATGGTTTTCGCTTCATGCGATGAATACACATGAACACAGTACTTGTTTTCATTTTTTTTCACTTGAAGTTGTATGTATAATGATATCGACATTTTGCTTATAATTCTTGTTTTCTTTCTTATAATATAAGTTTTTTCGCATTATAAGTATTGTTTACTAGTGTTTATAATGACAATGCCCAATATCCTTCCCCATTTCCTCTCTTCGCGAACGAGATTCAGATGTAGTAGTTGAATTAAAATTGTTTTGAAAAACTGAACTGTAGAAACTGATGAACAATTTTGAACCTAGAGCTTTGAGATAAACTTAAAACGATTTTGAAAGCTTTAATCAGGTGTTCTTAAACATTTTGAAAACTTTTTAAGCTTGAAATCTTCAGAACCCTAAGTGTGAATGGTTCTGACAACAATTTGAATTTTACCAAAAGCTTTTTAAAGTTTTCAAAAAATTATAAAGCTTTCAAAAGTTTTTAAACTCATCTTAATCATTTAACCGATCCAAACAAATCTTCAAAAATTTCCATTAATCAAAAATACCCCAAATCAACAGCCACGTCCAAGCCCGCATTTCATTTTGCATAAATTTCGAATATACTATCTTGAATTTAATTTAATGATAGAAGCTTAAGGTTGTTCAGTACAAATGAAATGAAAAGTTTTCTGTTTCATTTTCTTACTAAGACCATTTGGGTTCAGTTTCCTCGAATCAGTCGCCTTCGGTGGCCTCGGAAAAGTGCCCTCGAACGTCTAGTTGTGTCGCCAATTGCAGAACGATGTGCGCTAGTGATGGGTGCTCTAAGAGCTCGGGCCCCGGCAGTGGCGGTTCACAGCGTGGCCGCTGATGTCTTCCGCGAAAACTCCGATGCAGTCGCATCGCCACATCACAAAAGACGAACCGAAGAATCAGCGTCCGAAGGAAGTCATCGCCAAAGAATTGAACATACGATGAGTCTGTGAACGGCAAGTTTAGTGACTGAAGTCTTGACTCGACTTGATGACTTACCTATGAACCCGCTTCCTTGCTCGATGTCGTCCATTCGACATCGGGTCACTAGTCGCGACGCTTCCGTTACAAATCTGTCGATATAACTCTGACACCTCTCCCAATGGTGAATAGCAACGTCACCCACGTTGCAAATGTAACAAAGGGCGGTTAGTGGCGAGTGAAGGAAAAGGGTGAACAATGAACCGTGATGATGAAGATCTGTCGAGAAGAATTGTTACTAACTGATCAAGCAGAACAACCCAGATACGAACCTTTACCCTGAAAGTTTTGCGGAACATCTTGGGGCGACATGAGAATGACTAAAGGCTGACCAAAGTACTTCGGAATGTGAGCAAAAACGAACGAATTGTCAGAGTCGATGATGATGAATAGTGGACGTCGGGTGTATGGGTACAAATCACCAGGATACAGACAGTGCGGTTCTTTCAGAGCCACGGCAGATTTCCCGCGGATTGTCACACCGCCGCTGTCAGTTCCGTCTCGTTTCACACTTGTTGCTAGACCACCCAGCTCGTAGCCATCTAAAATTGAACAAGTTTAAACGTTTTTAAATCAAGAATATTTATTAACTTAAGCTAAACTTACAATCTTGAGGATGTTTCGTAGTCGAGAAACAACCGTCGGCGGAGATGTAGAGAAGCAGAGCTCCACCTGGTGGCAGTTCTTTAAACCCACTTGATAGAAACACTATCAGCTGGCTCAGCGATGGCTTGTACAGTAAATACTTATGAGGATTATCTCGCATACGACGATCACCATTTTCTACATAACCTTTCGAACCAGGCACAAAAGCGGGCATTCGACTTGCAGCTGGACTTACGTCTAAAAAAAATAAGTTTGTGAAAAGGCTTTTGAATGTTTCAATGGTCAATTACCATGTGGACCTCCATGAGCCATAGGAAGACCATGCGACAACCCATGGAATGATTCTGTTGGTTCCCTTTCCAGCGTTTGAAGCATTCTAGAAGAACAAATTATAAATTTAACACAAAAGGTTCGAACTAGCATCGATGAAACACTCACCTAAACATGTCCATCGTCAGTTCGGAGAACTTTGCCTGCTCTACCGCTGAACCAACGATAAGAATTTCTTGGAGTGAAAGTGTCATGTGTGGCGAGCGCTCACATGGCGGTGTTGTCAACGGACTTAGCCTGGAACCAGAACCACTAATCGATTAAACGGTGAAGGCATTACTGTTCGACAAAAACAAGTGATGGCCCGTGCTTTCGCAATGATAATGATATGAGATGAGAGGTTGAAGACGAACAACGCAAAAAATACAAGAAGCATTGAAACTTACACAAAGAAACATTTCAAAAGTTTATTTTCGCAGCAACACACATGATGATGAATGGAAAAGCGATGGAATGATGCAAAATACAAAATTTGTAATTCGTAAAAAGTTTTTCGTTTCAGCAAAATCAAAAAAGCAATTTTAACTTGTAACAAACACTCATTAGCCAAAAAAAAAAGCTACTTAGAGGCATCAGTCGTTTGTTTGCGTGCACTCTAAGCAAGACTTCCAAAAGGTTTGTCAGATTTTAGGCCCTGGTTAAGATTCTTTCGAGCATTCGAATTGTAAAATTTTGATTGTCAGTTTCCAGGAAATAAATTTCGATCCAGAAGATGAGGTGGAGAGGTCAAGTTGGTAACGGTCCAAATTGGGTGGGAGGGGGTAAATGATAATCGAAAACACGGGCCTACAAATCAAAAGGTTTCAGGTTGTGGTCTACTCTAATAACATTGTTGAAAAATGTCTGTCTATTTTTGCAGTTGTCAGCAAAAACTCAAAACTAATTTTGACACTACACAAAATCATGAAATGAAACTCAACGAAACTGAAAATTCTACCAAGAATGATGAGGATTTTTCTCCACACGATTCGAATTCTACAACGCACCTGTGTGAAAGCACAATTGGATTTGAATCAGCATGTAGCACTGACACAGCTGCGTCAGCTTTAATGAAACCTTTAATCTCATCTAGCACAAGTGCCCATTCCAAAGCGTCTTCAGGTTCATAGCTGAAAAGGGAAGATAACATAAGGAACTAATGTCTCAGGGTGAGGGGTGGTGCATCGGTAATGTCCCAGGTCGATTATACTTCAATGTAATGTTGTAAATAACTGATTTGCAGTGTTATTTGTGACTGAAGTTGAGTGTTTTCTAAAGAGTCCCAGTTTTATCAGGTGAAGTTGTGGCGGCAGTCCATTAATCACGTCACTATTCATTTAAAATATCTTTGAATTAAAGTTTTGAAGCTAGTGAATGGGTTTCTACGCCTTCAATTGCAGCAAACCAATTAAGATATCCATTTATACCAAGAGATCTTCAGTTTTACGTAGTGACATTACCGACGATCAAACCCCAAACCACCAACTTACGTTGATGTATACTCCTGTATCTGTCGTTCCAATTCAATAACAAGCTCCCTCACAAGTTTCATCTTCTTCAGCAATAAACACACAACGATAAATCTAGCGTAATATCTCAGCTTCTTGACCATCAAGTCGGGTCGATCCTCTTTGCATGCGCGAGAATAGTAAGCTCGCCCTCGAATGGCCGCATAAAATGAATACGCCTCATTCAGATAATTTGTTTCACTGGTTCGTAAACTAAAATTGAACAATTTTGAGTTAGCTGATGGGTTTAAATTGATCGAAGTTGCTTGAATATTTTTTGAAAGAAAGATGATTCGGTTTTGTATGAACTGAACTGGTTTTAAGCCAGCCAGTAGTCAACCTAAGAACTTGGCGTCGATCATAGCCAAACCCAAGTCTTCCAGCTGTCATCATTTCTTCAAGACAAATCACCCGAAAACTTGCACTTACTAATAATGATAATATAATTGTCCAATTTTGCTAGCTATTTCTCCTATTTGCCATCGTTTTAATCCGTACTTTGAGTCGAGCACTAACCGATGCTGTTGTTGAAATTTCCAAAGTTTTGTGTAAACATCAAAAGTTCGACCGAAATAAGCTTGCCATTGCCGATGACCTAAAAAGGGAGTTTGGGTTACAAAGCGTCCGATTATGCGGGCGAAGACGATTTCGGGGCTCGCATGCTTACCATATTGCGGTAAATCCCTTAAACCGTTGAACAGTTGCTTCGACTTCTCCAGCAAATGACAAAATTCTAAAACAATTCGTCTATCCTGCTCCTCGGTTGAAGCCATCACCATTTTCTATTGTAAGTGCAGTTTGTTGAATCGGCTGAAGTTCTCATTTACTAATTCATAGTCCTGCGGTTGACGAGAGAAACATTTTTTGAACATTTAATTTATGCACCACGAGTTACACCAAAACCAGAATTCACTGAGACTGCCTGCCCTCCCCGCGCGCGCCCGAACAGCGCTTCAAAGAATTTTCTTTTTCGTCCCTCGCTCAAAACACTGAATGAATCACACTTGGAACGTTTACTACACACAATCGTGAAATCACATGTGCCGGGCAACTCTACACAAACATATTTTACTCATTTTCTCTTTTTCCCTTCCTTTTATTGTCACAGCATTGCACAAATTTTTAAGGGAATGTGAAAGTGTGTAAAGGACTGGAAAATATTGGTAGACGTAAAAATATTGATTTTTTGTTTGAGTGGAAGGATGAAGATCACTGAGTGAATTTTCTTTTCTAGGAATCGCTCGCCTTATGCTGGCCGCCGGAATAAGGCAAAGCCGAACAATTCTCGAGATCATGCCTGGAGCGGTGCTTGGCAGCTGGCACTGAGCGCGCAAAACTTCCGAAAATCCATGAAAATTCACTTTTAATTTCCCAGCAAAAGTCACCGAGTGTGGTGAAAATGGACACGTTTGTCGATTTTGTTAATCAATCACTGGCCCTGGAGGCTCTATTTCTGTGACTTCACGATTGATTCGTCGATTAAAGTCCATTCCAAGCTGGCACAACGCGGAAATCGCCGAGAAATCATCGACTTTTCACTAATGAAAAATGATGGCGTCAAAACTCTCTACCATCTCAGCGAATTTCGTTCGTCGGTGGAAAAATTACGTTTCTTTGAATTTGTTAGCTCCTACTTATGTCGCCTTTGTGACCACTTTATTCACTTTTCTATCTGCTAATCACAAAAGCGTCCAAAAAATGCTAAATATTAGATTTTTTAGAAAATAAAAAATTTGTTTTAATAATGTTTCCTATAGCGCTTTACTCTCTTCCGTGGGATTGAATGGAATATTTACAATTTTCCTTGATTCATCGCTGTGTTCGTGCAGTGGATTTCACCGGGAAGGATTTCTACCCCTAGCTTTTCCAATCGCACTTCCACACAACTCGTGGCAGCGAACACAAAACGTGCTTTATTTCAAGGGTAACGTTCACTTGCCTTGCTGGAAGTCGTGCTGGAAGCAAATGCATAGAATAATCACGAAGCTAGAGTCAAAGACCGCATAACCATTTCTTCTTCAAAAACTCTGAAGGTTGTCGTTTAAATTACTAATTTAATGCAGATTCTGAGTGGTTTATGAGTTCGGCGATAAAAGTTTTTGTTTTCGACTATTAGAAGCGTCATTTGACTTGCAAATCACCGGTGCCTGTGGCGTTAAAAAGTTGTAAAATTAACTAACATTCGATTTTTGTTTTTTTTTTTCGTATTTATTGAGATTGTAAAAAAAACCGAAAGATGTTCATAGTTTATGGTCCGCTCGGTGGGGGTTCAGTGAAACCTTCAACCTTAGGCTTGCATGCTTGATCGCGGTCTGCTGGAATGTTGTCTTTAAGCAGAGTCTTCAGTTCTTTCAATGTGCAGAACTGGGAGCAGCCGGGAATGGTCAACGGGTGTGGTTCAACGGTCGTCGAGTTTCTCAAGAAGATTTCAACGCCGTATTCGCCGGTTTTCTTGTGCTGCGAGAACTCAAGCAGCCCAGTGATGCCGTAGTCTGGGAATTGTGGGGTCCAAACGTTGAATGCTGAGAAGATGTTGGTGACAGTCGAGTCATGGCCGGCAAACAACATGATTTTCGTCTTAAGTTTGTTCTCGATTTTCTTCTCCCAGTCGTCGATCGACTTCTTGACGAAGACGCCGCCCTTGAACCGTTTCAATTCTGGGTTGTAAGCGCTGTAAACATAGCTAAGGTCGGTCAAACGCTGGAGTTTCTCTGGGAAGTATTCCTTGGTCCATTCTGGGAGCGTTAAACCGTATTCTTGCTGAAGAATAGCAATGAAAATAAAGTTTTATTAGTAAACTTAATATGCAAAGACGATTTAGGTCTAATTTATGCAAAAATATGCAAATTTTAGAAGAAAGCCGTCGAAATTTCAAAAGTCTTCGAACTTTTAATGCTTACCTCAGCTTTTAACGTGCTGTAGAGCGATTGAATGTCATCGGGCGTCTTAATGTTCATGCCAGTGATTCTGGTCAGATCTTTGAACAGTTGATCGTTCTTTTTGATTTCTTCGGCGGCGTCTTCGACAAGGACGCGTTCGAGTTCTTCGTGGTAGCGTGGGCAGGTTGTGCGGACAAGCAGAAGAGTGTCTTGGTCAAGTTCTTCGTAGTTATATGGGATTGGTACCCAATTCAGGTCCTTGCTCCACTCGAGTGGTGTTCCCTTTGGTGGGTAAAGTCCAGCCAACGCCAGTTGAAGGGACATCTTGGTGCGGGTTACGCCGGTGGCTTGGGCATACACGTCCTAATGAATTATTTTTTGTAAGATTCCAATGATTTCATTGAAATTTGAACTTACATCGAGGGTGAAAGTAGTTCCCAAGAATGCGCTGTAACGCTTTCTAAAGAATTCACCGTTTTTGAAAAGTTGAGCGCGGCCATCCTGCAAATTGAAAGTTTCCCTATAAACCTAACACGATTTTCTGACAATTTTTCCACTCACGTTTGTCAACTGTCCCCAGCCGAAAGGTGCAAATGTGTTGTTAATATGCGGGTCTGTTGGATAAGTGTCGGCGGGCGTGCGGGCACCGTGACGGAAAATCTAAATTTAATGAAGGAAACACTATGAACAGAACTGCAAATTTTCAGTGTCGAAACTTTCACTCACGACATGAACTAATTTCAAGTCCAAATCACTGTCCTTGTTGGCGGACGCGGGAATATCTTTCGACAGAACGCTGGTAGCCAGCAATGTCACTAAAGCAGCAGCTAACACAGTCATGGTTAATACTCGGCAAATTAAAACTTCTTTCCCACTCGAGGTTCGGCAAGAATCTGGAGAAGAAAACGATCGTGATTCTCTTATTTATACGCGAAGCTTAATTTTTCAAATTACCCTGAAAGCAAAACGACGAAACCTGTTATGCGATTTGTTGATTTCGATTGATTTATCTGTTGAGAATTAGAAGAAGCTCATGAATATTCATGCAAAACAAAAATAGAAGGGTTTCTTGAACACTAAAGTTGTGACTTTGACTAAAAATTAAAAGCTTTTGAAAACTGCCTGTTTGTGGTTGCTCAAAAATGACGTTATTATTCATTCAATATTTTGGATGTCAGTGATGAAAAACAGTACAGTCATAAACTTAAACTGTCCCAATTACTTACTATCTCTTGTTTTGATAGTCAAACTTGACGTCACTTATGAAAAAATTCTAAACAACGATGACTTCACGGGCCAGTTTCTTTGTTTCAACCGAAAACTTGTCTTTTTATTTACCTGAAATGCAGTTCTGGTCTACATGAACGATCGTCAGTAATGATCAGTAAGTTTTCATTTTTTTTAATTGACTGGATGGTGTCAGACACTATCAGCCGTAATATTAATATTTATTAACAATTCACGCTGTTTTCTTTATCACTGATTACAACAGTGGCCTTGGGATACACTTTTGTTTGATCGCTGTTCCACTTCACCTTCCGAGTCACTTCTGATCCGCCTAATTCGATGTTGTTTGCCTCATTTACATTGTTATTTGACATGACTGACAAGTTTTGACAACAAAAACACAAAATCAGAGAACGATCTTCTCTGACAGCAGATTAAAAACTGAGATGTTTCTCTAAAATCTACATCGTTTTAAGAACAGTTTCTCTACGAAGTCTGATAAAGAACTGAGAGCGTCAATAAAAACTTTACAACTTTGGAAACAAGCTGATAAAAGCGATTCGTGTCATCCCTATAGAAAAACTAACACCAGCAGTCAACTTTGTATTGCGATGATTTTCACGGTCATAGCGTATGAAAGTGTCGCCAAATTGCAGTAAAAGTAGTGAAGCGAAAAATAACAACAAAGCCACCACAAAAAGGCATGACGTAAATCTAATGAAACTACAACATCTGATATTCAGTCGCTTTTGTTAAGCATTTGCTTTTTTGTGACGATGTGTACATGAAGTTCGAGCGGTCAGCACAGTTTCAACATTAAACGGATGAGTTTTATTGAACTTTGAAGATAATTTGGCGTTGCATGTGTTTACAAGATGATTGTGAAATCTTACAGCTTACTCGATGACTTCCGCATACCAATCTTCGCATCCAGGCACAGCCGACGGATCATCGCACTTCTTGGATTCTTCGCTGAAAACTTCACCTTCTTCGCACTTGAGTTCACGTGGTTCGATTCCGTTGAGACAAACATAGAACTTCTGGCAGTCGGTTGGGTGGACAAAGTGTGGATGTGCAACAACTTGGCCAGACTCGTCGTTTTTCTTACCTTTTGGACACACAAAGCCGTCTTTCAATTCTTTTTTTTTAACTTCGCAGTTCTCTCGGTTGGCAACTTCAGGCCAGACGCAAGTTCCAGTGCTTTCGTCGAAGTGTAAGCCACCGCTGCACTTCGTCTCGGTGTAATCACCGTCTAAGCAGTGGTAGAAGACATCGCAAACTGTTTCGTCTGGATGCGAGAAAATTCCGTTTTTACGCGGGCAGTATTCACTGGTGCCCTTTGGTGCTTCTGCATTTGGTAAAGAAATAAAATTCTTTATTGAATGTTTTATTGAAGGCACCCTTCAAACTTACGCAATTCGGTCCTATCACCGCAATCGACATTGAAAGGTTGGTCACACCTGCTGAACCGCTTGATTTGTTCATCGAAAACCAAGCCATCTGGGCAGAGCTTTGGCGTGGCGACTCCGTTCTTGCACACATAATATTTGTCACACTGATAGTCGTCAGCAAACTGACCTTCGTTAGCGGGACATTCAAATTCCTGTGCATCTGTGTGTGGAGAAAGAAATTTCGGCATTAATTATGATTGAAAAAAAAAA